>VZUI01091403.1:0-21452 GCA_013401135.1 Cettia cetti | reverse complement strand
TGGGAAGCCATTCCCTGGCTCCTGTCCCTGCAGGCCTTGTCCCCAGTCCCTCTGCAGCTCTCCTGGAGCCCCTGCAGGCCCTGCCAGGGGCTCTCAGCTCTCCCTGGAGCCTGCTCCTCTCCAGGGAGCACCCCCACCTCTCCCAGCCTGGCTCCAGAGGGGCTCCAGCCCTGCAGCAGCTCCAGGTGCTGCTGATGTTGGAATTCCGAGCTCTGCAGGTGGGAATCATCTGAGTGGAGCAGAGGGACAGAATCCCCCCTCCCCTGCTACCGCCGCACCCGCACCTGCACAAAAAACAAGGCCACGGTACCGGTGTGTGTACCTGTACAGAGCTGTCCGTCACCCAAACCTCCCCTGCGCTAACCCCTGACGGAACGAACAGAATAAATTCACCCTGACACGGCCCCGGCCGCGCCACCCGCGCTCCGCACCTCGCCCTGGAAGATCGAGTAGAGCTCGGGGAGCGGCTCCATCGCCTCCAAAGGTCCCGCGACAGCCTGCTGGATTCACCCCACGCTACTGCATCCCCTCTCCAGGATGCTAAGAAAAGAAACATTTCATTAACGCCTGAAAACCCTCAGGATTCAGCGGCTTAGAGGAGCTCGCGGATGGAACCGCGCGGAACCCGCAGTGTCCCGATGCAGGACTGATCCGGACCGGCGCGGCGGGACAAGACGGCTCTTCCCGGAGCCCGCGGGGCGGTGGGGGCTCGTTATCGCCCGCGACAGACAAACCAACGCACCGCCATCCTCTCAGCCTCCCCGGCCGGCAGCCGCCATTCCCCCCTCACGCTGAGAGGCCGTGGTCCCAGCCAATCACATCGCACGATGTTGCCGGGTGATAGCCCTTATCCAATCAGAATTACCCATGCTACACAGCGCCCGGTCACCACCAATCAGAGCGAGGCGCGCCAGAAGGCGCCACGCTCCCTGCTCTATCCTCGGCGCGCCGGTAGCGTGCGGGGGGGCGGGACATCCAGGGCGCTCCGCCAATCAGCGGGGCCGGCGCGGAGCCGGCAGCCAATGGGGCGCGCCCGGGTTCGCGAGGTGAAAGTTCAGCGCCGGGGCAGAGGCTCGCGGGGCCGCGGTGCTGCCGATGGGTGGCCGTAAAATATATTTATTTGCTACTCGCGGCTCTTTTGTCTCTTTGCCCCTCGTCCCCCCCTCCTCGCCCCGTCGCCGCCCAGGGTTACCGGGGCGCTGCCCGCTGCCGCGGAGCGCTAAGAGCGCAACGGTTGCGGGGGACGCTCGCCGCGCACCCCGCAGAGCCGGGGGACAGAGTTCCCGCGGGCAGCCGCCCTCCACGGCTCCGCGCCCCAGGAGCCAGCGGGGCGGGAGGGGAATCGCGCGGGACCCGCCGCTACGCGCTCCGCCGGTCCGCAAACGAAATCGGGCCCCGCAGGCTCCGGCCGCGCGTGGACTCGGCGGGCAGGGGCGCGGATCCTCGCGGGGCTCAAGCTGCGCGGTCCGGAGACCGCCGGTCCCCCCTCTCCTCGGGCGGGAACCGCGCCCAGGGGGAGATGCAGCTCTCTCTCCCTCAGGAGCCGTCTGCGGTAGCGGACAAATCCTGGTACCGGCGGAAGGCAGCGTGCAGCGCACCTTCTGTGGGGTTAGCCCGCAGTACCGAACCGGCGGGACGGCGCCGCCCTGCCGCGGGCACCGACAACTTCGTTGGGCGCCGCGCGGCCGCGGCATCCCCGGCCGGCGGGACGGGAGCGGTGGTGCGCGGTGAGCCGCGGGTGCGGCCCGGCCCTGCCCTGCCCTGCCCTGTCGCGGGCCGTCGCCGTCGTGTCGGACGCCGTCCGCTCCCGCGAGTGCCCGCAGCGCTCCCAGCCCTCTGCCCGGGCTGCGCTTTGTTCCACGATCCCCGCGTCCTGTTCACTGTGGCCTCTGTCTGGTGGGCACAACGTGCAGGGATCAACACGGCGCTTGGCCGCTAATATTACTCGGCGCGATTTGGCAGTGTCACCCAAAATTAAAGCTAAACAAAGACACACTTTCCCCACTTTTTTTTTTTTTTGGTTTTTTTTTTTTGTTTGTTTTTTGTTTTTTGTTTTTTGTTTTTCTCCCAAGGACGACTACAGTATAAAATGTGACTCTGCTTTGTAATGAAAAAACGCTGGTGCGTTTTATTCCTGTTTACGGTTCAAGATTTCGTCTCCACAATTGTATTTCTCGCTTGAAATAAACCGCTTTGAAACCATTTTCCTTTAATTAATTTAATGTAATTTCTCTGTGCTGCTGGCAGTGTTAGGTGTCTGTAAGAGTACTATTTTCTATTAGGATTGTTTAGAAGCAAACAAGAACACATAACAGACTTCCTTTTGAACTAGGTGCACTCCCTTTCTTCCCTCCGTACCGCTCCGAGACACTTGGGAAAGAGCAGAAAATGTTGGTTTTAACCGAAGTCAAATCGAGGAGAATCTGTATTACAACATCAAAGAAAAGGAGACGTTACAAAATTGGTGGAGTTACACCACCATCTGTCGTTAAGCTTCGGGACTACAAAAGTTCAGACGTATAATAAATCTTAATGAGAGATGGCAACTTTCTCTCTTTCACCTCGAACTCCTGCCGCCTTGGCAGCGTGGGTTTCCCGGCATTGGATAGTCCCGAGTGACGGGCAGCAGATTGCCCATGCCCTTCACAGATGTGTCCGTTCATGCGCCCTGGCAGGCCAAAGGGTTTCTTCTGGCACCTGACGTCCCCAAGCAGTTGCTCGTCAAAATACACAGGCACCAACACTTCACAGTACTTTTTGACCTCAGGAGGTTGCATCCATAAAAAAGAAGTCTAATTAAAAAAAAAAACAAACAAGCAAACAGCAAAAAAAAAAAAGTAAACCACCCTCACACAACCCCCACTAAAAAACCCAAAACCGAAAAAAAAACCCACAGAAAACCAAAAACAAACAAAAAAACACCACAGGGAAAACCCAAACAAACAGATGTTATGTTACAGTTATAGGATTCAATTTAGCCTGTTTTGTATACCTGTTCTGCAGTGCTGCATTATGAAAAGGAACATACAGAAAACAGACCTTGGAATAATATTTGTGAAGAAACTGTGATGGTCTAATACAATCTCTGATTACTCTAAAACTTTGACTGCTATAAAAAAATCCTTAAGCATAAAATGATTTTATATTCCTCAATGCAAACATGGCACTTTCTGTGTCCTTGTCAGATCTTCCCATGAGACTTAAGCCCTTTCTAAATTCTTCAGTTAAATGGCTTGCAAATACCCATTTACTGTAGTTACTGAAGAATTATTTTACAAAGTGTTTTCTTCATGATTTTTGGAATATTGGTGTTCTCAGAGGCCAATTGGTACTCAAGAAAGCAGGGATCTTCACTGAACTCTATCACAAAAATCATCAAATTTATCATTGTTTTATCATGGTTCCTATTTTTGGTCAGATGTGTTTTAGTCAGTATTGATCCAAATGTTTTGCTGGACGGAATGCTTACCATTAAAGGTTAACTTTCAGGTTGTTTCTGTTACACTGGGGAAGCACAAAAAACTTTGACTGTCATCAGGCTGGCATATCACAAGTGCTCACAAACCTTACACTGTAATTAGCACTGGGCATGTCCTAATATAAATCCTGTTTCTAATCTTTTTCCTAGGCTGGAGAAACTCCATTTCCTATATCCTACAAGTAGTTGTTGACACTAAGAAGGAAATTGTCACTTTTAGTTTGTGGGCATGTCGAAAGAGAAACTCATTTCTTCTGAAGCTCTATGTCCACTTCCTAGGCTATCTTATAAAATGCAGAATTATGCTGCAGGCAATAAACACTTTCAGCATTCATTTATTTATTGTGTTCATTTCAAGTTACTAAAAAAAATTGTATCTTCTCCATAGTTAACTTAGCTCTTTGTATCAACATTAAAAGCTAAGGTTTGTGAAGCGTGTTTAACAGTCATCTGATGGAAATAAATTTTGTGGCACTTTCTCAACTTTGAGAAATAACTAGGCCGTTACAACCAACTGCTGATTTAGGAACACTTGGTAAAACACTTGTGTCCAAGAATTTACTGACAATTTCAGTGTTTGCACTGACTACAGTTTTATAGACCCATAATAAATAATAATTTAATTTTTAAGTTATTGAATATACATTACAACAGCAGACAAAATTTTTAAAAATCAAATAATTGAGAGTTGCTGGTGAAAAGAAAAGTATGGCTTTCAAAGTTGTCTTGCTTGAGTTGGAACAGATGCTGCCCTGAGCAGCACTGACCAAAATGAGGGATTACATTGTGTCAGTTCCCCTTTTTTGATAGAGTAACAAAAAAACCAAAAAAACAAACAAACAAAAAACAAACAAACAAACAAAAAAAACCACTGCAACCAAAACAAAACTTTAAAAAATTTGTGCAAGTCTTGAAACTCAATATCTGTATTAGAAAATATGTCAAAATTTTTGAAATTATATTTGAAATCTGTATATAAGAATGAGATATACATCTTCCTGGATTCTTTTCTTGTTTTGTGCCAAACAGGCCATGCTGACTTCTTGGGTCCTGGTCCCCCAACCATTAGTTGTATATGTGAAAGTCTTATTTAGCCAAAGGTGAGGAAAGTTTTAAGACTGCTAAACCTATTGGTGAGTTTCCAAAATATAACCCAGGGAGCAGTATCACAAAATACATAAACAAGTAGCTGTGTGAGTCTCATGAACAGCTCATAACTTCTGAAAAGTTTGGCATGTGACCTGTAAGGTGGTGCTAAAATTTAGGCATGTAAGTCTAAGATTGTGACCTTTCAAATCCTAACCAACCTTCTAAAACTGAAGCTTTTCTGTTCAGCTGAGGATTAAATTGTAACTAGATAGAATGCCCAGTCAGTCCTTAGAGCAGCCACTGATCCAAGGCTCTTATTTCCTGGGTAATCATCCCACCTGCTGCGCTGCACACTCTCCTCCTGCTGCTCCCACTGGTCTTTGACCCCTGTTCTGCAAAGGGACACTACAGCCCTACTCCAAACCAACCAAAACCAAGTGCTTTGGTCATGGTCCTGGAAGGTGACTAATGACTTAGGTCCAAGGGGGGGTCTAGAAGTCAAGTGGAAAAGCATCATAATTAAGCTATTCTATATTTACATATATATACATAAAGACTTTACAACAATTCCCTTTTGTTGTCAGTTTCAAACCATTGGTGAGAACACCTGTGGCTTTTATGAAACAGACCATTTAAACACTTGTCTCCAAAGGGGGATTCAGGGCTCTGAATGGTAGAATAGCAGGGCATGGCAACCTTGAGAGGGGCAGCACTTAAAGCAGTATTGTCTCTTCAGCCTTTTCTGCAGTTGCTTTCAGCAACTCAGAGCAGTGACCATTGAATTTCATTCCAAAGTTCCTAACTTCCTCAACCTCATGCAGAGGCAGCCCAGATGCTGTTTTCCAGGTTATGGAGTAAATGAGATTGCAGAGAGGGGCCAGATAAGCCAAAAAGCAAGTTTAACTACAAAAATATAGTCCTGACTGTAAAACAATGAGTCTCCACAAGTATCGCCCAGGTCTGAAGTCCAACTTTGCTATCTTGTGCTCATTTATTTGCATTTTTCTCCTTCATGATTTCCTCAGAGCAAAACAAGACATAGGGACTTGCAGAATTTTTCATTAAAGCTGACAGAAATATTTTCCCTGACAGAAGAATTTTCGTCTTTTATTTGTTCTGTTGCTTCTGCTCTCCTCTTCCAGGTGTAGTACTTTCCCACCCCTCAGGAGAAGGTTGTGTAGAAGTGCTTCTGCCACAAGCTGGGTATGCTCTGGTGGGAAGGCATCACCTGCAGATGAACTGCTCCAGCCTCACTCAGAACAAACAAGGTGTGTAGGTTGGTAGAGGACTAGAGGAATAGATGAGTGGGCTTCTTGTGGTAAAGCAGCAAAAGGTCTCTGATAAACTTGCCCCATTACATCTTCTCAGGGCACACATGAGTTGCCCAGGGGCTCTGGTTTAATCTCCCAGAGTGTAAAATCATCTGCCAAAACCTGAATTTTGTGGAAGGCGCAGACAGGGTTCTGCATCACAAAAGCAAACAGGATTGATTCTGTTCTCTTCCATCCTAGATGTAGTTCTCAACACTGATATTAGATTATGACTTTGTAATACTAAAAAGAGCATACAGTTATTTTCTAGCTGTTTCCTTTTAAGCCAAAATTACTTACATTTAGGGAAACATATGAGTAACCAAACAACAGTTACAGCTGTGTCTGAATAACTCTTTTCTTTGGTAACAGACACATGGACCACATTAAGGATGCAAAATTCAGTTTAGTTTCATGACGTTTACACATCTGCAGCAAAATTCTGGGAATTCTAGAAATTTTATCAGGATTTGTGATAAAGGACAGAGCTGTATTTTTAAAAACCATTTCTATGTTATACATACAAGTTAGCATGCATTAAGTAGTCATCTTTCCAACCAGAAGCACTTTTATAGAATTCACGGGCTTGGGAAGTAAATTGAAAGCAGATTGTGGATGTTAACACTGTGGTTAGATACAGGAGTTTTATACTACTCAAACACTGAATAAACAAGCCCTGTTTTTAGGTTTATTTAAAAAGACTTCAGGGACACAACCTCAGGACACATGTTTTGAATGCATTAGAGATACTGCCTTGTAGATGTGAATTACAGAGTTACATGATTCAGGAGCAGCAAAGTAACTTTATTTTCCAAATTTGTATAAACCTATAATCAATAAATACTGCTTGTTTCCTTAGCATTCTACTTTTCACTTTCCTTCACCAGAAAAAAACATGCTTTTTTATTGCTACAGTTACACAATCAACACAGCTAGGAGGAGAATCAGAGAAATGTAGAATAAGGTGCCATCTACACAAGTGGACATCATAGCACTGCACTTTGAATTGTCAGTTATTTTACTCATTGTGTAAGAAACAAAGCATCAGGCAAAGTTAAGTGACTCAGAAAAACAGTACTTTTTAGAACAAATTATTTTCAAGGAGAAGTAGTAGAAGTTTAACCATTTCATAACTAGATGTTGAAAAAAAGTTTTAGAAGATACTATTTCTACTTGCATAGTCTAATTTTTTTGGTGGTAGACATCTTCTCATGATGACAAACTTCAACTACTCTCAAATCCTTCTAGTAATTCACTGTTACTGACTGTGGTTGAACCATGGACTGTGCTAGCTTCTGTGGTCCATATTCCTGCACAAGGCTCCAGCTGAAGTTCAGCCTAGTATTTGGAAAGTTTGTTGAGGTTGCTGCTTGAACCATATGCACCTTCCTACATCAATCCAACCATTTGGTAATTTTATGTGCCTTTGCCAGAGTGCTTTGTCCCAGAAATCTGGCAGTGAGTATCCTAGCCGTAGGAGAGAGTTCAACATTTTCTCATCAAAGGAACAATTCTTCCATCCATGAGTGTCCTTTGTCAGATTTCAGAAGTCACCACTTTAACAAAGAAGTCAGAACCTATTAAAGAAACCAGATTACAAAGGGTACAGCTGAGTGTTGAATATTTGGTCTTGAAAAGAACTTAAATGGATGCTGACTTCTTAAAAATCTCTTCCAGCTACACATATAAAATTCTGGCATTCTTTTTTTCTGAAAATCTACCACTACAGCACCATGCTGCACTACATAGGTGCCCAGAAAACCTTTATTTTGGACCTACTCCAAATCCATGTGAAGAAAAGGAAAAGCAGTAAGTGCCCATTTGAAGAATTACCTGTGCAGCAGATATGTCTGCATACTTCTTACAGTAATTTATTGAATTTAATATAACAGGTGAACTGGTGCTACTTGCTGTAATAAAGGTTTAAGAGGGATTATTCTAGGAGATAACTGCTAGTTTATTCATGGATTTTAATGGGAGCTGGTCTGGGCCTAGTACAAGTGTTACCTGAAATCTTATCCAGTGCAAGCATTACTCAAAATCTACAGGAAGATTGCTGTTTTCACTGTGACTATGACAAGCTAAATAAAAGGCACATGGAGACAAAGAATTAAAATACAAAAGTACTCAATAAATAGTAACAATAAATCAGTAAGGTATGCTTCTTATAGTCTTTATATTGATAAGAAATTAAATTCCTGTTATAGTAGTCTGTGTATCACAGATTATTTAAAATGTGCAACTTTATTAAAAACGGAAAAATAGTTTGGCATTTCAAAAACTATACAATTAGAACTTCTTTTTTCAAAATTTAGCTTTAACTTCTTTTTGGTCAGGCATGTTTGAAAGGACTTCAAATACTGTGGAGAAACTTTAAAATAGTTAACTATCAGAGCAACCCTGAACACCTTCTGCACTGTCCTTAGCTAATAACTCCCTCTACCCACTCTGATGCCAATGGATATGTAAGCAACTCTTCTATGACATTTCAGTACTGAATTACCCTCATACCAGAACAGAAATAATCATCCTGAATAATATTCAGGTACTGATAGCAAAATAAAAGACCAAATTCTGTACTGTACATCAGTGTCAGGAACCTAAGTGCTGAACAAGTGGAATTGTTGATTTATTAAATGACTTTGTCTTAGTTGTCCAAAAAGCTGATGGGAATGTATATATGTTTGGATTTCTAAAATGAATGTTGTAATCTTAGAAAAAATGTAGAGAAGGTAAGCAGAAGTAAGAACATTATCAAACAACAGAATTGTAGGTACTTCCTTAGCAATTTATTTTGTGAATGACATGGTGTCTTCAGGTTTCTGAAATTTTTAGATGAGACAGGAGATCCATGTTGATGCTTTGAATCCCTTTACTGTCTTTGAGTTGAGTATAGGGAATGAGATAAACTAACTTTCAAATTTAAAGACTTAGTTTGGTTAATATGTGCTATAACCACCAAGTAGAAGAACGACATCTTTGTTTGCAAGTTTTGACAAATTGCAAACGAACAATAAAATGTGAATGTCCTAATGGATCAACAGGGGTTGTCCACTGTTAAACAATATCAAATCAGAGTGTTTGGCAGTACTTTAAGTACCTATCTGTAGCAATGGAGAGAGAATGATTGTTTTAAAACTAGGAAGATCAGCACAAGCATAACAAAATAGCAACAGGTATACCAGGAATATCCTGTCCAATCTCACCGCTGCCCTTTCCAACAAATGCAATAGAATTTAAAGGAAGGGTTATTCTTACCAGCAATAATTTTTTAACTTAGAGTGTTGCATCCACTGTAAGACAGAATTAGGGGACAGCATCTTATATGGAAAATGTGATCACAAAATTAAAAAGATAAAGTGGAATGATTTGATCAAAGCACATGATGAATAAACAGTTTTCAATTTTAGAGTAATAGAAGAGGACAACAAACACCAGCTACAAAAGCTAGAGATTTTTAAATAAATAGACATAGATACTGATTTCAAGAGACTTAGAAGTGTTGGATGAATATAGATTTCCAATAAACCTAGGAAAACAAATGAAGTTCTAAAAGAATGGAAGAATGCAAAATCTCTTACTGTATTTCTAAGTGGTAAACAGGACAGCATGGACAGGCTTGTCAATCTGATATCAGTAGCAAACAAATGAATGAAATACAGGGTAAAGTGATACATGGGGGAAAAGGAATGCAAACTGTGCAGAGGATATTTGCTGGGAGGGAATGGGTGTAAGACAAAAAACCTGTGTTGGAAAAGACCCAGCACTATTAAAAATCACAGGGATCAGGATAGATGATCAACCAAACAAAATTCTTGCTCAGGCATCAGTGCTAGGCTGTGATCAGAACGAATGTGTGTCTGAAGTTGTAGAAAGATGGTTAAAACCTGGAAAAGGCTTTAACCTTTTGGTTAAATGGAAGAGTAACAAGAATACAAACAAATTTAAAAAAATATTTGTCATAATGCAATATGTTTTGAAGTAGTGGGGTCTTCACTGTAGCAGACAACATGTAAGAGATTCCAAAGGATGGCATCTGCAGTGAAGCAAATTCAGACCAAAGCACAGAGGAACATTTTAAGTGTAAGATTGTTCTGGACAGTGAAAATATTCTGGAATTATTTCTTACATGCAGCCAGGGGTTCCCCATCAGATTTTTAAAGGAACTATGGGTATTTTTCTAGGAATATACAATTATAAAATAAAAATTAATTCAGAAAAAATGCATAGCCCAGGTCGTGCAGGTGTTAAGGCTCCATTACCACAAAAGCCAGATCTGACTTTCCAGTCTATAAGCAGTGTTCAGTTAGAATTGTCATCAACAGGTGCTAAACAACAATGAAGATAAATGGGACCATACATGATATTCCTTATGGCTGCTCTTTCAGACAAATTCAGGAATACTGCTTTATTTTATTTCATGAAGGAAGATATATGCATAAACAGGAAAAATATTTCTAAAAGAAATATGTTGTTATTATTATGAATATTTAAAGTGCCTATGTCAACAGCAGTTAACACTTGCAAGCTGTGGACTCTGTTGTACCATGCATGGTGAAAAGTCTGTTTCAGTTGTCTTCCAATGGATCCTACAGCACAACTTGAAGACAACAGTAATCTGTAGCCAGGGAACAGATGTAGTCATAGCTGTTGAAGGTACGCATTCTACTTCTTGGAAACACTTCTCCACTAATTCATGTGCCATGCGTCACTTCACTACAGCATGGAAAAATTCTGGGTTCAAAGCTTAGCTGGATTCTGTTCTGTAATTATTCTTGATCTTTTATTAGTGTGTTGAAGTGAGTGGGAAAACACAAATATGAAATTACTGACAGCACATTTGCAAGTATTTAGTGGTTCATTTTATTAAACAATAGTTTAAGACGTAAAATATACAGGGTTTGGTAGTCCACAAAATATCTGTGTAGCAGTAATAATGTTGGTTTTGTATTTGACTTCTCTGTAACATTGCAAATGAGAGGAAAATTTTGCAATGAAACAAAGGATCTAACCTCTCTGGTAAAATAAAGGGATATTCCTCACAAACTAAGATTACAGATATTGAAGAAATTTACAAGTATTTAATCCCTCCACCCCCTACCCCACTCCCCATTCCCCATTCTCTTATCAATTTAGACTGAAGACTTGAGGGCTGGGTGCAAAAAGCTTCATTTGAACTAGCCTGAGCAACTTCTGTGTTCATCATTTCCTTAATTGCTTTTCACTGTCTTGTCCAAGGAACACTTTGCAAGGCATAGCTTCTTGGGCTATGATGTAATGAGATCTTATTAGTTAAACAAGACCAGACCTCAAGCTTAAGCAAAATAAATTCAGATAAAGTCTCTGCCCCTTGACCCAGCTATTTTGCAGTCTTTGAACAGTAAAGAAACTTGGAATCTGGTCACAGATGGCAGTGTGAAAATTCCCCTGGCTGAAGGGAGACTGTAAAACAGTGTAAAACCAGAGGAGCTGCTTCCCACTGCTTTCTGCCTTGTCCTGAGAAGGTTCTTAAGGGGAAGAAAAAAAAAGAAAAAAAAAGCTGAGAAATTCAAAGGGAAGATGAACCGTATCTTTATTGTGGTGATTTCTTGCCAGAATATGGCCCCATAGGAGCCACAGCCAGCATCATAAATTACAATCATATAGAGCTAAAAAACTTTATATTGTAACTTCAGCTGAGAAGCAAACAAGACAGGACAGAGCAGACTATGAAAGAAGAAAGTGCAACTAGTTCTGAAAGACCATCCAGCATTTCCTGTGAGCACATATTTGAAGAGGAGTAAATATGGTCTTCTATGAAGCTTTTTGCAAAATCTGCATTGTTTGTCCCCCCAAAAAGCCTACAATAATAAATATGTTTACATATATATGCAATATATATGTATAAAAATGCAAATATATGTAACACGTGTATCATAAATAAATCTGAATAACACTGACGAAATAAAGGATTACAAAATAGAAATAAAGCATCACATATGTATACAGTATTTTTAATAAGAAGTACAATTAAACTATCCTTTTTGCCTGCTGAATGTTTCTCTTCTCATTACTTACTGCTTCATTTGAGACAAGTTGGAGGGATAATGAATCAGTGATATCTTGAGATTATATACAGTGTTCTTACTTTAAAGATAGGACAGGATATTCCTGGTATACCTGTAAAATCTGTAATTTTGTACACCACCAGCTCAAATAGCATCTTTTGCTAAATACTTTTCTTTTGACCAAATTTTACAGCTTAAGAGGGTTTTTTAACATAACTGTAAATTTTACATCTACTTTTCAACTAAAACTCATCATATTATTAAATTCTTTGGCTAAGAGGTGAGACAGGATGTTCTGACCAATAGCTGGGATTCAGGAGGGCTAATCTTTGCTCTGACACTGTTGCTTTGCAACCTACTTTGCAGAACAAAAATACAGTTTTAGGAGATTTAATTGGAATTTTTAGATTTTTAAAGATAATTTAAAGCTATTTAACCCAGTCTTTGTATATGTTCTCGTAATACACGTATTACTACAGTATCAGTGATGGGTTAATGTAGAACAAAGAAAGACAATTCATCTTCAAATAGCAAGTTCTTGAACTGTGGCATTCAATACCAGGATGATATTGACTACCTTTACTTTGAAAGTTCTTTCTTATCAACAGCAACGTGCAATTTTATACCTGGTGGAAGGAAGGTGACCACCTTCCTTACTTATCTCTGTGGTATTCAGATATGGATCTTGCCAAGGTGTGCCTGAGAATTGTATCATTCTTACAGGAATATGTGTTGAAAAATCTTCCTCCATGGACTGAACATTAGGGCCCAGGTGATTCACCAGAGCTGGGCTATCAGTGCTCATGTTTGAAAACAGAACGGTGACTGGACAAATGGTCATTACCAACATCAAGTAATCAAATCCCTTGTAAACAGTACTGAGCTTACTCTGGCAAATATATTTAACATAACTAAATATCTAAGAACTAGCATTTCAGCCTGTAATGAAGAGAGTTCTGGGAACCAGTACTTCTCAAAAAGAGTTGCGCATCAGAGTTCGTAGTCATCTGGGTATAATTTCCCAATGTGACATGGTGCACAAAATGTCCAACATGAGCTTAATTAATAGGTATCAGAGGAATAATGAATGAAGATAGGTGTCGAAAGTTATTATGTTACTGTTGTATTTAGCACTGATGAAATCATTACTGTAATATTTTGTCCACAATTGGGGTCCATGGTTCAGGAATACTGTTGAAGAAGTTCAGAGAGGAGTCACAAGCCTGACTTGGGGGCTGTTAATCATGATTCAGGGTAAAAGATTCAAAGCGCTCAATCTGCTTAGTTTATCAGCTGAGAATACTAAAGATTGATTTGGAACTAACCTCTAAGCTGTTACCATGGGGAATTATACAGATTTGATTATGGACTCTTAAATCTATCAAAACCAAGAAATTAGCAATATGAGGTGGTAAAATAGTAGGAAAATCTGAACAAAACCATTCTAGAAATAAAGATGCATATTTTTGCAAACTGATGTGAGCAACTTCCTATGGTCTATGGTCTCAATGAAAATCTTTAAATATTGTTCTAAAAGATAGCTTGTAGCTCAAATAAGAACCAGCTTGCTTAATACAATAGCACTTTTGATTTTATCATCTGCTAAATTTTGAAAAGACCAGGTTAAAATACTGAGCTCTGGGACCTTGCAGCCATCAAAATAGAGGCCTTCAAATGTATCTATACAAAACCTGTGAGTCTAAGGAAGCAAAAGAGTCCTCATATTGTTCTCAGAACAAGACTTTTAGGAGATTATATACATATACATATATATATATATATAAAAATATATACTCTATTATTTTTAGGAGATTGTATACAGATATATATTATATATATATATATATATATATATATTATATACTCTGTTATTTTTTTTTTAATCTCAAGCCAAAAAAAACCCCCTCAAAACCAGAAAAATTCCAAGAAACTCCAAATTTATAGGTATGGCACTGGAAGTTGTTTTACAAACATTAGACTAGTTTGTTAATTGTATACTACTTTATAAAATATTAATAACTCTGTAAGTGAAACTTAAGACTTTCATATTACTTGCCAGCAAAAAAAGCTCATAGACAACAATTAATGAGTCACGTCACTTAGAAATCCTGAGAATTAGTAGTTTTTGTTATTTGTGTTATAGAGAACAAATTGAGGGACAAAGAGTGATAAAGATCAAAGAGGAATTCTGGAAAGGAAACCAAGTATTTTTGAGACCTTTTCCTGGGCTTTAACCAATTTAATTTATTTTTTTTTAACCAGGCAAGCTGTGAAGTTGCTGGCAGGTGACATTCCTGTGCATGTGTCAGTATCAGCTCAGTGCTGCTGTGTCCAGTGCAAGAAGACACACTGATTCTGAAAGTACCACCTGCTTCCAACAACACATAGAAAGTAAAGTCCTGAGCGTTTACTCTGGAATTTATCCTCACTGCACTCATGTAAGGGAGAGGTGATATTGACTTTGGTGTCTTCTCAAAATGTCACTTCAGGGCATTAGTTTATTCATACTGAAATTCCTTGAATTTCTCTATTGATGATACTTTTCATAAACATCCTTATAGAAAAAAAAAATCTGTACTATTACAACAGAAAAGTTTGTAGTATTAAATGAACCAAACTGCAAAGCAATATAATATACTTTCCACTTTATACAATTTTTGTAAAGATCTCTGCAAGAAATAATTAATGGTGCATTACTGATTTGAAAGTGGTACAAATAAAAAATAAATTATTAAATTATATTTGTAGGCAAGACTGTCCTGTGCCAGCAAATCTAAGATACATTTTATGCCTTTTTTTAGAAAACTTAGGAATTGCCTTCATGTTATCAAACGTCCATTCTTAGGCTTATGTTATGGTTGGAAGACAAATTTAAAGATAAATTATGAAAACGACACAACAAATTAAGCAACAAGCAGCTTCCTGCACTTAAAGCAGTTTTTCTTTGCAAGAAAAAACCCAAGTCCCATCTGTTACTAGCACTGAGTAAAATCAACCAACAGTAAAAATAAAATGAACCAACAGTATTTTGGCCTTTGATCTCTTGGATGCTTTATGACAGAGGTCATAAAGAATGTAATTATTATTTGATACCAAGACAGCTCAAACTAACCTCATATTCCTAAGGCAGTGAGAGCCTTCATCACAAGTTAAAATCTGCTTGTGTGGAATAAATAACCTTACTAATGGAAACAAATCTCTTTCCTCTCAGTTTGATGTGGGCTTTTGAAAAGTTCTTAGTAGTTCGGAAATGAGAACATCATCATTCACCTGATCACAGGCATTTCCTGGTTTTTTTCTGAAAGCTGTAGTTATGATTTGTAAATCACACCATCAATTAGGTTCCAGCTACTTTTAATTGTAGACTTCTTCATTCCTTTTGCTCCTCTTCATCAATGCAGGTCAGCTCAAGATGGCTCTATGTTTTGGCTGCTAAGGCTCAGGAAAATTCGGAAGGCCTTTAATTCTGACATTTCATTCCTGACATTGATATGAAGCAACCTACATTTGATGAGCTTCAGAAAACACAGAAGAGAAAAGTACACACTTGGATTTTCTTTTCTCCAGTAGGCAGTATTGAATAAGACTGGGCTTTGGTTTTTTACCTCCTTGAACAGAAAATTTCCAGGAATATCAGTGCTTCCTTTTTTTCTTTTAAACATTTTAAAAGTTTTCACTGTAAATTGCCCAGCAGGAATGATGGGCACATCATGATTAAAACACCTTATTTTTATGTATACAGCAGACAATCATTTGCAGCAGACACCGTACATATATATTGTGAAAAACAGGCACACAATAGAAGTTCCTTCACAAAAGAAATGTACTTTTCCAAAAGAGTGATGTACCTGAAATACCATGTAACAAAAATACAGCAGCTAGACTAAGAACGTCAGAACCAGGTCACACAGAACCATGACCAATAATTCAGCATTTTTGAGTACAAGAACAAGAAAAGAAGACAATACATAAGCTTCATAATGAAAAACATGACAGAATAAACAGAGAAGATTCTTTAACTGGCAACACTTGGAGCTGAAAGGCAGCTAAAATGGAGATGGGCCGGGTTTTGTACATGCCTTTACATGATTAGGTAGCTCATAGAATGGTCTGTGTTTGAAAAAAGTTATGTGAAACTGCTGCCCAGGCAGATGGCAGGTCCTGTTTTCAGGCAGCCCTTGCATTGGTTTTCCCAACACTGAAATGAAAAACTAACAATAAACACAAATTTGAGGATCAGGAGGGTTTTTTTAGTAGCATGCCACTTTTACTCTGATCAGTGTCTTCATGTTAGATTTAACCTCTGTTACTACCCAATGCAGCCAAACACTTCTTTGCTGCACTCCATTTTTTTGCTCTATTTATCACTATGCCTTAATGGTGCAGCATGATTATTCCTTTGCTTTTTAAATTTTGGACTTACAATGATGAAGATGACTGATCAGATTTCTGAGTACTTAGCTAAAATTTTATAGACTGTTAATCATGATTCAGGGTATTCAGATATTGTATTAGATACTCCCATGATGAGCACGATCAGCTCCACGGTCTTGTGTCCAGCTGGATGCTACAAACTAGACCTGGAGCTTAAGGCAGCGTGTAAGCTGTGCAGAGTGAGCTCCCACATGGACCAGAGCCCTGAGCTAACAGGGCAGCACAGGTGTACCCAGAGGCTGAGGTGCAGTGCAGTCAGGGCCGCACTGAAACAACCCTTCTGTTTTCTGCAAATTTTGTATTTGTCACTGCCTTGGCATTTGAAAGAGATTATTAGGATCTGAGGAAGGTTCCTATTGCCCTTTTGTTCTGCCTTCATGCACAAAAGATAAGGACAGACCCATCTAGTCCAAAAAATCCAGGCTACAAAGCACTGACTGTGAATCATACATCTAAGAACTTGTCTAGTGGATGGGCAATAAAGTCCTACAGAAGTGAGCAAGCAAAGTTCACCATTTTCATAACTGAGATAGCAAAAAGTTAGGAGATTTTCTGAAATATTGAAAGCTTAATTCCACTGATTTAGATGGATAATTGTGGAACTAAGGTCATCATCATTACTTCATGACTCAGTGTTCCTTCTCCATAACAAAGAAAGGGCAAGACAATGTACAGTATGGCAGAGAATCAAGTATCAATCTCATGAAGAGCTCTGAAATTATGAATGAAATTACATAATTGGATATATATATATTTCATTATGTAATGAAATTATATAGTGAAGCTATGCAAATTATGGTATGGTAAAGTTTATTATAACCAGAAGGAATGAAAAAAAAAAGGGACAAGATTTCTGAAAAAATCTACCATCACTATTACCTAGACAAGACAGCTCTCTTTTAAACAAAGTCCACCTTTGGCACACTAGTATAAATTAGGGTGAAGGCTTCTGAATAGATTAGACATACTATTAAAATCTGCTGCAAAACACAGTGAAAATATGACTTAGAGTCATGGGAGACTGTAGCAATAGCAGTTCTTTGATACATATTACATATTCTGAGCAGGCTAACATTTAACCAGTGCAACTTCTTGAGTTCCCACAAATCTTCACAGGGGTGTTTGAAAGTTCTTTATTCTGCTATGCAAGCTATGATAGAAAAGAAAAATAATAGTAAGAAACATGTACACAGTCTGTATTTGAGTCTGTGTAATGGTAGATCCCAATGTGGATGCATGAGAAGCTCATGGCTTCATGCCAGATTTATGTTGTCTCAGAATTGGGGTTGACCTGAACATCAAGTTAAAATAACTTGTCCTTTATGTAAGTTGCATTTTGTCTAGCTACAAGTAAAAATGAAACTAAGGGAAGCACTGCTTTCTGAACAAAATATGTTGGACTCATCTTTATCTCCTCAATAAATATTTTTATGATAATCTAGCTTGCAAATATCCGAGAATGTCAGGTGACTTCAGGCTTCTCTAAAGAGGTAAATCCTGGGGTATGCAGTGCCTTATGATTAGAATAAGTAATCACCTAAAAGGCCAATGTAAAGCTCATAGAAATCAAAAGAAATCTATTGACTTCAGAGAATTTTAGATCAGACTCTGGAAGAACTTGGGGATATAACTCCTCTTGCACATCACTTCATTCATCTGCTCAGTAACTACAATTACCTACACATTTTGTGACAAGTGAGAGTCTGTGAAGTAACTCCCACAGCATTTTCCCCTTTCATCCTGTAAACTCCTTCATCAGTGATAAGCCTCTGTGCTCTGGCATCCATGTACCAGCTGAAGGGAGGAATCTGTTTGTAAGCCAGATGCTTTGACATAGTTGGAACTTGGAAGGGAGGCAGCAGTACTTGGCAAACAAACTTGTAATAAGTGCACTTTGCTTGAAATGTTTAGAACTTGTTCTTGAAAAATAGGCTGAGAAGATGGGCACTAGACATCCTGCTCAACTTTTAAATTCAAGTTTGAAGGTGGGGATCCTGAATACCTCTCAAAGAACATTTGAAAAAAAAAAACAGGCTGGTGCTCTATAAAGTAAAGAATGTGCTTGAGGAGAGGGGGCAGGGGATGCTACTAAGTCCCATTGTCATGCAGTCTGCAGGGAAATTACCAAGGTCCAGAGAAAGCAGCTTCATTTATGAAGCAACAGGTTCATATGAAACCTTCATAATTTGCTGGTAGATCTTTAATAGGAAGCACATAGGTATATCAAACATCCCTTCCAATCCATGTGAATACTTTCAAGCTAGAAAACACTCAAAAATTTGGCAAATTTGTAAGCAGAAAAGGAGTTTCATTTTCTTGCTCTCTTAAAATTTGCTCAGCTGAGATGTATGTGATGCCTACTTATGCAATTATCAAGGAAAGATCAACATCTGGAGGTCCTCCAGGACATGGTCTGATCAAGGAGGAAAAAAAACCTCAGATGCTCAAAATGTGAAGACCTGAGGTTTCTTCCCTTTGACAGTCCCACTGTTCTGTGGACAGAGAACTGCAGGTATGGAGGGTAACCTGAACAATTTTCTGAAATCAGGCTCAGCAAACCTACTGACATTTAGAATTTGGCTAAATAAAAAGGAAAGGCATGGCATTTTACAGCTTTTATCTTTATGAACAAAGGAATTCAGCTGAATGCAGATCTCAAGCTGGCAGATGACGCTACCACATGAAGGGCAGTTGAGGAACCCTCAGGAATATTACATCCAGTTCACGTCCTATCAACTCCGTTTCTTTTCCCTCTGTTCCTACTTTTACTGCTTTGCACTCCGTAATGGCAGAAGCCCTGCCTTTCCTGTAAGTCCATAAAAATCAGTGTGAGCCAGGAAGGACAGAGAGACATGTAGCTTGTATAGCAAAGGCTATCCAGACAAGAGATACCTCCTCAACAAGAAGGGCGGTTGGTTGTGCAGGGATCTGTCTTTGAAGATGCTGTGAGGCTCTGGAGGCAGGTGGGAGGCAGGAACCTGTCATGAGCAAGGGGAGTTGGCTGAGGCTGGGCAAAGCAATAACGGGGGCCCAGAGGGCTTCTCTTGGAAGATGACTGGCAGGATCTGGGGTAGGGCAAGGTTAAAAGGCTGGACCTTGACATGAAGTTTCATCAAGGAGAAACAGACTTATACTCCAGGCATGGTCAGTGTGGCTGAAGGTTGGGGACATAAAATCCCACAGAAAAAGTAAAGAGCTGAATTGCAGTGACTTGGGAATCACTGCCTTTGAGTCTAAGTCAAAAGATAGGTAAGATGCAAAGAGCCAAGGAAAAGGGGACCTAGGGATTAACAGTTGCATAAAAAGCAAAATAATAATATTAGAAAAAATTCTGTGCTAAATTAAGCATGTGACTAGTTTCAGTGATACCTGGTGGGACTACATGAGTAAAAATAAATACACAAGATAGAAACCTAAAATGGGAAATGGAGCATAAAACTGGATGAAAGAATACAGAACAGAAAGGGCTGAGGAAAACAAAAGTGGAGAGAAAAAAGAGAAGACCAAACACAATTTTTAAAGGAAACAAATTTGATGCAGATAAAAATACACTTTATTGATTATTTTCTGTTGGTGGTTTAAATATACTAAAACATTTGATACTGATAATGGTTTTAAAGGCTCACCTTAGAATATATTAAAGAAAGTATATTCAGTTTCCTTGGATTAGTAAGCCAGCAAAATTTGCATTTAAAATAAGTGTCCAGATCGTGCACCCTTTCAGACAGGGTTAAACCAAACCAGAAAAAATGGCAGGGTCAGGGCCAAGGCAACTGCCTGCACGCCTGTTATGTCTGTCATTGTTTGTTTTGTCTTTCTGGACTTGTAAGCCCCTCAGGCCTGGAGCACTCCCCATGGGGCCTGGCCAACCTGCACTGCCTTTGGTGGACTCCGAGCAAGGCTTTGTTTGTCCAGTGTTAGGCTCCAGGCAGTCAGGACCTGGCTGAGACTTGTAAGTTATAGATGTAATAGCAGCAAAACATCATATACACTCACTGAGATATGGCAGTGCTTGAATGCTTTTTCTGATTTTGGGGCTCTGTGCAGCCATGAAGTTGCATCCATGTAGAGCAAAACATGCTCTACATTGGGTTCTTTCACACTGTTATAATTAGTGTGATTGCAATTTCACCCAGAGCAGGTGAAAATGCAGTTTAAAATCTGCTTTTAAAAGCACATAGACTTATTTTCTTTCAGTTGTGGTGACAGGAACTCTGCTGGCACTGGTACCATGGACCAGCACTAAGAGCAGGAGGGTGTCCGGTGATTCCTTTGGTAAACGCAGATGAATTGCTATCCTGTTTCCACGTGCCCAGAACAAGTAATACAAGGGCAGGGAAGAGCTATAAAAGGTGCCAGAGAAACTCTGCCAACATCCGAACTCTGGTGCCGGTTAACACTTCATTCACATCTGACTGAAGGCGCAGTGAACGCGCCTCGCTCGCGGCGCCTTTCAGATAGCTCTTCCTTCAATGACCTGCTGATGGGTTAGGGTTAGGATGGAGTGGGGCTGTGACCTGTGACCACCGTGCCCTCAGCGCTCCGCCGTGCCCTCAGCGGTAACGCCGTGCCCTCGGCGCTGTGCCGTGCCCTCGGCGCTGTGCCGTGCCCTCGGCGCTGTGCCGTGCCCTCGGCGCTGTGCCGTGCCCTCAGCGGTAACGCCGTGCCCTCGGCGCTGTGCCGTGCCCTCGGCGCTGTGCCGTGCCCCCTGCGCTCCGCTGGGCTCCGCTCCGCCGGGCAGCGCGGGCAGCGCGGCGCTCTGGTGCCCCCGCGTGGCCAGCGGCGGAGCAGGGCGGGCGAGAGCCGCCCCGGGCCCTTCCTCGGGTTCACTGCTCCGCAACCTGTCAGCGCGGCGGGAGGATGTGTCCAGGCTGGGCCTGTGCTAGGAATGCAGGGAAACGTTCCGGGGTTCAACAGCACTTAGCAGAAACATTCTCTTTCTTTGTTTTGTTTTTGTTTTTTGTTTTTGTTTTTTTTTGTTTTTGTTTTTGTTTTTGTTTTTGTTTTTGTTTTTGTTTTTTTGTTTTTGTTTTTGTTTTTGTTTTTGTTTTTGTTTTTGTTTTTGTTTTTGTTTTTGTTTTTGTTTTTGTTTTT
>VZUI01091402.1:0-36943 GCA_013401135.1 Cettia cetti | reverse complement strand
AAAAAAAGAAATAAAACCCTAACAACGAGCCAATGTAGCACCCCGAATTACAAAGGACACCCCGAAGCCGGCAGAGCAGGGAGGAACACCAGGACGCCAACAGAGACTCTCTGGTCCCTCACCGTAATTCAGTGAAGTGGACTGGTCAGACCCCTCCCAGCTGGGAGCTAAGTAACTTCGCTTGGAGCCGTGAGGAGGAAGTTCCAGCTCTGCCGTGAGACAAAGCTGCGTTCCTCCTCCTCCGCGTCGTCCAGCGGGAGCAGCGGCGGTGTGCGCGCAGCCCCCGGGCCCCCACCCAGAGCTGATCTTTAATAAGGGCTTAAAAAGGGACACATGTCTCCTGGTCCCGATTTTTATTTTTAATAGCCAGCTAGGAGTGTACTGCGACTAAAGAAAATACCTGATCTTCCCACTGAGCAGGTTTTGGCGCAGTTCTGGAGGACTGTAATGCAGAATGGAGCCTGAGCAGCCAGCAGATATTAGACAGTCAGACGCTGAACAAGTGGATTTGGATGCACTCATGAGAGCTGTGCAGGCAGCACTGAGCACATACTACCACAGAGGTTACGCTCTGTGTGCCTGTCACCAACACGCATTTGTCCCCTGGCAATGGGAGACAAATGCCCACTATGCTCTGGTGAAGTAATGTTCACAAGGGAGTTCCAACAAGAACTTTTCTCTTCATACAGTGTACAAATTAACAGTCAGCAGCATTTGAAAAATAGCCCTAATCCCTGTCCACAGGGGGAATTTGTTCCAGTGCAAAGTGCCAGATTATGACAACAATATATACTTCAAGTGAGTGAAAACGAATGAATAACAACACCCTGACAGTGTTGCTATTCCTGAGTGCTTAGGAGCTTGGTAAAACTGACAGTGCAAGATGAATGTGGCACTGAGATGTTACTATGCATGGCTGGTCAGGAGAATCCAGACTTACTTGCCATTACAGATGGGTTAATTCTAAAGGCTGAATTTGATTCTGAGCCATAGTTGCTCTCTGAGGAAATAGGGAAGGCTCAATCACATGAAGGACTGAATCACAGGTGATAGCCCCATTTATGAAGAAAGCATTGGGTGATCCTAGAAACAAAGGATGCGAATTTTCCTCTGTGTCCCCAAGAGCAGGCCCATCCCCAGGGGATCCAGCCAAATGGAAGTAGACAACTTGCCTACAACTTCAATCAGGAAGGCAGGACTGTCCCCAGGTGGAGGGATCACCAACACACAGCAAATATTCACAAGCCGTTTTCATAGCATAAGCATCACAAGGTGATAGGGAAATTATTTACTGTCAGGTGGACAGAGAAAGGCCGGTGTGACCCCAGGATCACATGTGGCTTTTTAGCAAGAATCCTGTGGATCCCAGATGTACTCAGGGTTTTAAACAGGGTTCAGAGACCATCCTGGAGCACTATTCCACTTGCTAGCTCAGAGCAGTGGTCAAACACACTGTGCCAGAAGGACCCTGATCATGACCTCAAGTGCTCCTCACCTTGTCAGCTACAGGCTTTTCAGAAGCATCTGCTAATGGCTGTGGCCAAAGAGAGGCCCTAAGACAGCCAGCCTCCCATGCCTCAAGGAGCTTTCTCTTGGATTGCTTCCGTGGTGGTGCTGAGGGTCCTTCCATGGCTTGTCACTGCCAGTACCCAACAGCAGCACTCCCCAAGCTCAACAGAGGATCCCCAGCAAGAGGGGTCACTGTGTCTCAGTTACCTCTGCCCATCCCCCTGCAGTGCTCTGGCATGTCCCCTACACCTGCAGCATCAACTAGGCTCCATCATTAAAGAAGGCTTGGCAGCAGCAGGCAAGAGTCACTCATTCCCCAAGACTTGACACAGTTGCACCTTGTTCCCACTTCAGTTTAAATGCAATCAAGGGCAGATCTTCCCTCTCTTTAGAAGATACAGAGCATGTCCCTTGTACTTGTACCTCTTTCCAGGAGTAGAGATTTCATATAACAATAACCTTGCAGTACATTTTCCTGGTGCAATCATGATTGCAGTGATGTCAGGATGATCTCTGGGCCTCTTACCCCAGGCACCATCCTCCCCAGAAGGAGCTGGTTCCTGTAATTACAAAGTGGAGTCATATTAGAGGAAAACTAATCAGCTTGCTGGATGCCAATAAATTAAATATTAATGTAACTATTGTGAACACAAAAATATTCATCTTCAGATATTTTCTGGCACAAGTGTCAAAATTAGAGTGGAACTAAGACTTTATTCATTTTCCATTATCAACTTAGATAAAAACACTCAGAAAAATGGGCAATGATGTGCAGAAACCACTCAGCATAGATAATTACAGAGTAAGTTTAGGCAGCTAGTCACTTCTAGAATATGCTTCAGATCAAGATAACTCTGACTGGCTTGTTTCCTTGCCTTGTTAAATCAGGCAGGTTCTCAGCTTTGCCTAATGGGCATGGAGCTCCCAGAGCCAGCATCTTTAACTAACAGTAAGGCTGTCTGGCAGGCGTGCTTATCCCACCAGTCAATAGCAGGACTGGGAGATGGTGTCCCTACATCAGGAGAGCAACGGAGGCAGTTGGGGCAGGCAGTGGGCAGGGCAGGGACAGTGGGAGGAAGGTAGGGCAGAGCAAGGCATCTGTGGCAGCAGAGAGACAGAGAGCCACAAGCGAGGACATGTTGAAGAAGGATGAGTGGCTGCAGTGGCAACAGTGGGACAGGAAGACCAACTGAGGAAAGACGGAGCCTTGCAGGGGGCCATTCCCTCCAGGATACCAGCTCTGGCCTTGGGGCACTCCCAATGAGGGGCTCTTGGGGCTGCCCAGGAGCAACTCCTGCACAGCACTCACACCCACCCCACCCAGTGCCACTAGCCACAGTCAGAGGAAGGAACATACTGACACCAATGGATTCTCCTTTGGGGGAATCACTGTGGGCAAGAGGCAATTTACCACAACCCTTCCTCTGGCACATCAGGCCCAACCTTCCCCAGACTGAAAGCCCATGAGCTTTGCACTCCAGTTTCAACAAAGTCCTGAGTGCTGCTGGCAGGCATGGCAGTGAGCAGGAAGATGAGCTCCTGCTGGCTGTGGGACAGGTGCCACAGATGCCATCAGTGCACCAGGGACAGCCAAAGGGGAACCCGCCTGTGCCAGAACACACTCAGCTGCAGTCTGCATAGTGTGCACTCGCCAGTGCCTCACCACTGCATTTACTTTATTCAGAATGGAAAAAACTCCCCTTTATACTTCAAGTCAGTAACCCTTACATTCTCAATTTACATGGGGTTTTCCATGGAACTAAGGCAGGAAGTATTTTTATAACAGCATTCAGGGATATTCTCTCTTCTCCTTAATTATTAACTTTTAATTATTAAGCTTTTAAAAAAAGGTGTTTAGAAACTCCATCACTATCAATAAATCTTTTGCATTAAAGTACTGAACTAAAGATCTTCAAAGGAAGAAGTAGCATTCACTTTTGCTTTATTTAAAGGAATTAAAGGATAACTATATTTCTATGGATGCTCTTGTGCAGCTTCTTAAATTTGAAAACCCACCAGAAATTATGCCTGACTTACTATCTGCTTTATTATACCAACCCTAAAAGACAGGAGTGGAGTGAAATAAATTGTGTGTTTAAAGAGCCCACAGGCCCTTCAGCAAGACACGGACCTTCAGAGAGGGTAGCAGCTCTGTTAGTTAACATGGTGCTCAGTATACTGCTTGGAAATGACAATGTCTCTTCTGTCAAGAACTGTGCACCAGCTGAACCCTTTAGTGATGTCACAGAATGCTGCTTGGCAGGCTCTGCTCACAGCAGTGCTAGAGCTGCTTTGGAGACAAATGAAGAAATTCCATATTTACTTGCCTTAGCACATTCTGTGTCCGTCCTTTCTTTGGTCATAATGATGAGTCTGTATTCTGTGGAATGCTGAGCTGCACTATTTCTCATCTTTAAGATCCCCATCAGATAGAATGCTATGGGGAAGTGCCAGCCATGGATTTTTCAGAGTGGTCCCCAAGATTTGCTTCACCACTGAAAATGCATCTCTCTAGAGATACACAAACTAAAGAAGCAGCTTTTCCTGGGGATTACATATCCCAAGGCACCTCTCCCAGCTATTTATAAATTACATTGCTAAACAGGGATTGCAAGAGTTTCTTCTTCTGCCAGTGTTTTTTATACTGATCCTGTCTGACCCTGATAAACAGTAGCTTCCCTAAAAAAGGCATAGTCTGTTATGTTTTCTAAATAATCAGCAATCTTTTGTCCATCTTGATTTAAGAAAGCCACAGTCTTTGGGTGTATTCTGCTTAGGATCCCAAGGGCTTGGCACAAGGTGCTGACAGAAGCCAGTGAATTATTCTAGCTGGGCCTAAAAACAACTCGCGCTTTTGTTGATATAAACCAAAAATGACCACACTCTCATTCTGGGAGAAACTGCAGTATTAGAAAGCATAGGTTTGACAAGACAAGCTAAAACCTACACTCTTCAGATTCCAGTAGGCCTGTGCCATATTAATTATTTATCAACATGTTTTCTTAAAGTAGTGTCTTTGTGCCTTTAATTTTCAATTCCCTTAATGCTAGGAGGATCTCTGCTAGCAACACATAAATTATTAACAGAGTTAAAACAATATTTGTTTTCCCCCAAATACATTTTTGAATGCTGTTCTCATACCAGTTAGGTTTTTCTGAAACTTTAATGAAGGTCTCTGATTTCTTCCAGACTCATGGCTGAGGCACAGGCTTGGCTGGGCCTTTGATTTGGCTGTGGGAGCACAATGTGGCACCACATCCTCACACTGTTCATCCCACTGGGGCTGGGGGAGTGATCAAGCAAAACAGCTGTGATGAGGCAAGAGAAACAGCAGCATATCTGTAATTAGGAATTTCAGTTGCTGAGTTCAGAGGCTCTGTTTTTCTAGTGACTGTTCTGCTTTTTTTTTCTTTTTTTTTTTTTTTTTTTTTTTTTTTTTTTTTTTTTTTTTTTTTATTTCAGCAGCTGTCCCTAGGCTCAGCAGAGAGAGCTCATGCTTCACTCTGCTTGGAATACTTTTCCCCTAACAAAGAAAAATACAGTGCAGTTCCTTTAATCTACAAGACAACTATTTCAATTCAGCAAAAGGATACTTGAAACATCATGGGTTTAAGAATTTTATGCAATCTCAGCCAATTCTCTTTCTTCCAGGGAGCATATAAAAAATTAAAACCCCAAATATTGCTTCTTGCTCTTCTAGGCCCTAATTACAAATACATTTTCAAAAGGAGGAGCCAACTTAAGCCTAATATTGTGCGAAATCTCATGCTTTCAATACAGTCTTCACTTGATGTGGATTGGTAATTGGAGCTGTGGAATCAATTTTTCCCACACTTGAAACACTCAAATGAGTATGAAATGTGTTGCATTTGTTCCATGCACGTTTACAGCTCTGCACTTTGCTTGGAGTGGAATGATCATTCTGATGTATTTTTTATAACAGAGCAACATTTCCTCACACTTTGATGTTTCACGTACAGAGCTATTATAACCATTTGCCATTTAGGTGCATGATCCATGGCTAATCTCCAAAGCTTTGATGCATGCAGTAATTATTACTATTGATGCCATTGCACCATATTTAAAATATGAACACCTCATTGTAAGTCTACAGCTAACAGAAAAGAAAGGCAACCAGTCCACACCAAGACTGGAAATTCCCTGTTGGTAAACATCTGTAAGATGACATTCCACAGGCTCCAGTGAGGCACTGACTGGGAGTGCAAGGGCTCTAAGAGCAGAAGGGTGATGCAATGTTTGTGCTGGCCTCTGCACTGAGAACAGCTCTGGGAAATTGAGAACTGTAGTCTCCAGACGACATATTCTGACAATCTGTTTTTGAAGTTCAACCCTGAACTCAGGCATATGGCATATTTCAGCAGCTCCTGCACCTAGGCCTCTGAGTAATTTTATCTGTACCCTGTGTCACTGGCATTCTGGAGATCAATATTTATTCAAACCACAGTTTCCAGACCTGACTAAGCAGAACACCTGAAAGTACCTCAGAGCTCTCCCCTGCCTTTTTATAAAATCTGTGTCTGAATAGATTGCTAATTGGGACATTGTCATGAATGTTTTCAATGAGGGCTGAAAATGTGTGTGTCTGTATTAACACTTTCAACTTACTAAAATTACCTTACAGGTCTCTAATTACACTGAAACAAACTGTGTTAATGTATTTAATTAATGGTTCATTTATGCTACTGGCAACTGTTTCTGGAAAGTGAAATTAACAATTCTAAACATCTGACTAACAGGAAAAACATTATGTTTTGATTGTACATGAATGTTAATGGTAAATAAATTTTCAAAGCTTCTGTATCAGAATGAAATCAATATTTCCTTTAATCGCCTTAGCATAATGCTGTAACTGTGGAAAAACCTACTAGAAAATAATGACAGAAAATAGACCAATGTCTTCAGCCTAAAAAGTCACGTGGGTCTGAATGCACTGGAAATTGTCTGCCTGGAGCATGTAGGATGAGATTAGTTTGATTCTGAAAGGTGGATGGCTGAAGCTGCTAAGCTTGGTCTGTGTCCAGGGATACCTGGGATCATCCTGCAGCACAGTCTGGCTTACACAGCAGCTGACCCCAAGCTAATGCTGTCTCCCTGCCAGTCCTTGCAGACAGAGGTGTGCCACCAACAAAACTGTGGCTTCTGTAAGCCAAGCTGAGCACAGGGACCAGCATGTCCAGCCAGGGTCTGCCCTTGTGCTGCTGTGCAGGGAGATCACCTTTCCACACTTCCATAAGAGGTGCTATTTATAGCTGCCTCTGCCTTACTCAGGCTCCATTGGTTGGTCTGACATGTTACATCTGAGTAGAAATTTCACTGACTTTTTTACCTATGATCAGTGTTTTACATAGCAAGATCAAGAGACAGAACACAAAGAGTGATGAGCTGAGAAAGAGAACAAGAGCAAAAGGTGAGCAAGGGCAGATGCAAGAATTGTGGGCTGAGGGCATGTGAAAGCATCAGCAGTTAGGGAAGAGAAGAAGCACTTTGGAGGCACAAGGCAATTGCACAGACACTCACTGTCCACTGCTTGATGTCTCATTGTTCCTTCCAGTCTTACTCTACCATTATAACCAGAGCAATGGCTTTTATAGCCTCTGTCTCTTCTGTGCATGTGGTTGCCCTGCTCACATGGTCCTGACCTGCTCTGATGGCTGCAGAGAACCCCTTCCCCTGGATCCCTAGGCACCTGGGCATCCGCTGATAATTCAGGAACTGAGCCAGGCTATGCAAACAGGCTGCCAAAATTGCTCCCAAAGACATTGGATGTAGTTGACTATTTGGAAGAATATATGAATCCATGCAGAGAAGTGAAACCAGAACTCTATTCAGGTTCTGACCAGTGAAAACCTCTTTCTGGCAAGCAGAAATTCCTTTGTTTGCCTCCAAAGGCAGAGCTCTGCACAGGTCCTGGAGACCTGACTGGGCACCCTAGTCCTCTCACTATCCATCATCCCCTCCTCAACTGCTTTTAAGGTGATCACTTTACATGCCCTTCCTTTTCGGTAATCTAACAAACTAGAAAGATTGTCATTGTCACAGCTGGCCCAACTGTGCTGTACTGTCATCCCATCCCAGGGCACAAACCAGAACATATGAATGTAACTTTTTCCTGGATGAACACTGTCTAATGTTCATGCCTGACAAACTGACAGCAGAGAAGACAGACACGACAAGAGGTTGCTTTACAGATCACTTTATCACCTTTCCAGTTAGTAGGGTTCTGGTGGCAAAATTATTGAACTTTCCAGTTCCATCCTGTAAGCAGTACTTCTATTAACTTAATCCAACATTGAGAACAATTAGCAAGTTCAACTTACACCCTAGAAAAAGCTCAAATTGCTCCTCTTACCAGTGTGCAGAGCACAAAAGAAGTGAGTGCAGGGAAGCAGATTCATGGCTGGTGTAAATCATACTAGCCCCACTCTTGTCTGTGGGATGGCTCACTGTGGAGCTATCCTGGCACCACAGAGAGGCCTTGGCAGAGCTCATGTATTTTTTTTTCGCTTCTGAAACAAATGAGCTGAATGCAGCATCTTGATCTTTAGCTGGTGACAAGACACGTTCATTTCCTCAACAGAGATCCTTTGTAAAGCTGCATTGTGAAGGAGAGACCAAGTTAATCTAGAACTGAATCAGGCATCTCATTCCGCACTACAGAAGTACAGATCAGAAAGCCCTAGGAAGGATGTTAAGCAAATGCAGAATGTCTCTGAAAGGGCAATATCAAGCACCAAGCAAGTCCAAGTGCCTGTCCAGAACACCCTGAGGTCACAGTCCTTCTGCTGAGAACAATCACCTCACAGAAGCTGTCCTTGGCTGCCAGGCCACTTCCCAGACTGACATTTTCCTATTGGTGAGACAGCTGCAAAGTCTAATCACAGTTTTAAAATTTTATGACTTAAGCATCATATACAGCAAGTTCAGAATGCAGGAGATCAGTAAGCAAGCCTGGCCTATATTCCCTTCATTCTGGACCTGGCCAAGAGACCCTCAGAGCTGTATGTAAGGATGACACAGTCACCTGAGCAAATCTGCAAAAGAACCTCTGGGACATTTAAGAATTCAGGTAACAATATAGCACAGAACAGTCTTACTTTAATATAGATTGCCAGCTACCCTTCATGATTCAAGATGTTTAAAATAAAACAGAAGCACCAATGGGGTACATTTTCCATTAAAATATGTTCTTGTATCTAAATTTGGTTGTGGTGGTTTGACCCCAGCTGAAGGCCAAGTGCCCACCTGACCAAGGCCCAAAGTTGCTTGATCACCCCGCTTCACAAGTAGACGGGATAGAAATTATAAGGAAAGGCTCATGAATTTATATATGGACAAGGAGAGGTCACTCACCCATTAATGTCAGAAGCAAAAAAGACTCACCCTGAGGAAATTAACTGAATTTATTACCAATCAAAATCAGAGCAGAATAATGGAAAGTAAAAAAAAAAAATCCTAAAAATACCTTCTCTTCACCATTCCCTCTGTCATGGGCTTAACTCTATTCCAAATTCTCTACCGCTCCCCTCAGCAGTGCAGGAATATAGGGAATGGGGGTTACCATTAGTTCATCCCACGTGGTTTCTGCCACTGCTTCCTTCCTCTGATCCAGCAGGCAGTCCCTCACAGGGAGACAGTCCTCCACAGACTTCTCCAGTGTGAGTCCTTGAGCTTCAGCTCTTCATGAACTACTCCAGCATGGGTCCCTTTCCAAGGGGTCAGCCCTGCAGGCACAGCCTCTTGCAGCCTGGGTCCTCCACAGGGTCACAAGTCCTGCCAGCGAACCTGTTTCAGCATTGACTCCTCTCTCCACAGGACCCTGCTCCAGCACAGGCTTCCTGTGGTGCCGCAGCCTTCTGTGGGTATCCACCTGCTCTGCATGGTCTCCTCCAGGGGCTGCAGGTGGACTTCTGCTCCCCCACTGACCTCCACAGGCTACAGGGCACAGCTGCCTCACTATGATTTTCACCACAGGCTGCAAGGAAATGTCTGCTCTGTCACTTGGAGCACATCTTCCTGCACTTCTGCAATGACATGGGCATTTGCAGAGGTGTTCCTCTCATATATTCTCACTCCTCTCTTCTCTGCCTTCAATTACTGCTGAGTAATACATTTTTTTCTGTCTTAAATATGTTATCCCAGAAGCCTTAGTGCAATCACTGCTGGGCTCAGGCTAGGCCAGTGGCCTGCAGCCAGCTGGCATTGACTCTGCTGGACTTGTGAGAAACTTCTGGCAGCTTCTCACAGAAGTCTCTGATAGCAGGGGATTCCCTGCTACCAAAACCTGGCCATGCAAACCCAATACAGTGGTGTGCAATCCCATTCTCTGGCATAACACTGATAACACATTAACCCTAACTGTGTGTGCTTGACCTTTCCAGTGTCAGCCTTGCATTTTTAACTCCCTATTCAAACTTAGCCTCTGCAGGAAGTGGAATGAACAAGACTTGCTCAGTACCTGTGGCACTTTGCCACTTAGTAGCTGCCCAAGACTCGCTGTGCAAAGAACACAGCAAGAACAAGCCTCATTAAGAGGGAAGCATTACAGGAACATAATGAAAATTCAGTGTTGAAAATGCTCTGAATTTATTTTCACTTTTTCAGGCTTACATTGGAAACAATTATTGTTATTTTTAAACATGTGATTTAATTTTAAAAGTGAATACAAAAGTGAGAATAAAGGTGATATTGTGTTACCTTTCCCAAGGTGGGCATCAAAGGTAGAAAGATGTGTCTTTAACTCACAAGTCTACAGATGGGATGTAGGTACACACTCACAAGTCTACAGATGGGATGTAGGTACCCACATAGCTTCTGAAGTCTAAAGTGGGTCTCTAGGAAGGATCTAAGTATCCCTCAAAAAGAAAGAGGAGGAAAAAAATTTGAGCTGTTGCTGCCCTTGTCACTCTGCCAACAAATCAATGAATGAGCTCAATATCTACCATGAGAGCTTCAAATGACGCATCATTTCGTCATCCTCAACAAGTTACTAGGTAGCTTCCCTGCCTTTGATTTATGTTCCAGAGAAATAGAAACTTCTTCTGAACAATTTGACAATACAGTAGCAGAATACGCTCTGCACAAATTCACTATAACTCCTTATCTCCTGCCAGTCTACAGAGATGGTAGAAAATCAATGGAGAAGTAGAGAAGTGGAGACTGTGCATCCTAGACAGTAAAAAGTACAGTCCCCAGCAAAGTCACAGACAAAATGAAGAAGGATGGAATGCCATGCGTGGAAAATTGCAACTACCTTTTCTTACTGTCTTAGGTTTCTCATTTTCCTGCTCAATCACTGTTACACATGCAGTGACTACTAGCTCTGTTAGACCACAGCTTGCTGTAGCCAAAGACCATACACATACACACTGTGTGAAACTGTCCATAGCAACAGAAGTTTAGTTTACAACCCACTGGACATATTTCTTCTGAATACCAGAGCAGAAAACAGCGGCTGATACCTACAGAGCAGAAAGGTAGAGCGTGTGATAGAAATGCAGTCAGACCTTCATCACATTACTGCATCTGAGTGGTGCTCGTAAAACTGTCCCTGCATCATGCCTCCAGACAGACTTCTCCTCCTTTTTTTCCTAGAGAGGCCCTATCTGAGGGCTAAGTTCACAACTGCTCTCCCCAAGCAGGCAAAGAATGAGACACCAGTACCCTTTTTTGTCTATTCAGCCTTCTCTCCCTTCCTGTCAGGGATCCTTTTGGCCAGCTAACTGCTTAGAAGAGTGGACAACTTCAGCAATAAGGAGCAGTCCCAAAGTCTTGCAGCAAATTTCCAGAGTTGCTTATCATGTGGATACACAGAAGAAATCCCTGTACAGTATATAAATCACCTGTCATCATCCTCTTTGGAAAACTTGTTATTACAATAGTCTAATCATTGTGATATCCAGTGGCATTATTCCTGCTAATATAAATCCTTATTAGTTCATCTAGTATTAATGTGCGTGTCACAAGTATTTCCACATGATTTTCCAGGTTTGTGTGCTTAACGCCATCCTGGTTTCTGTTTCAAGGTAAAAGCTGTCCATTCATCACCTGTAAGATAAGTGAGGCACTGAAGTGCCCAGATTTGAACCTACAGAATCCCTTCCTTAGGTCTCCCAGCATCTTCCTCTTAGTGAAAAACATATATCATACCCCACCACCACGCAAATTCCTTGGTATAGGGGATCTGTGTTTTCATGTTGTTATTTTGTACACATACCACAGAGCTGAGGCTGAGTTCAGCATCAGTGTTCAACAGCTAGTAACAACCTGTCCACAGGGCTGGAGTCACACTGGAGTCCATCCCATATGCAGGGTCAGTACTTCAAAGGGAGGGAGGCACTGGGGTTTCGTGCACCTGCTTTTCTGTCTGCACTCTCCCCTGGGCAGTGGTGCAGGACCAGCCTGCGGGCAGCTCCCCCACTACCAGACACTGGTGTCAGTCTGCAGCAGGCAGCACAACCACTACCAAGATGCAAATTCTCCTCTAAGAACAGGAGTGGGGATCAGCCTGCTCAGCCCAAGCATCTCATCACAGAGCCAGGAGTTTTACTACCAATTCCTTCAATGCTGTTTTACATTTCAGGAGCTTTACCTTATACATGACTGGAATGTAAAGCAGAATTCCAGGCGAGGAGCATCAGTTAACCCATGCTGCCCTCCTCAGGAGCCGAACACAGCCTGCACAGGGAACGATGGGCTGCTTTGAATAAACAAGCACACGACGAAATTTCGTTTTAGTAAAGCTAAAGAGCTTCTCAAAAGGAAGGGCCTTTTCTACAGCACTAAACGTCATCTTCAGCTGAAGCTCAAGGAGAGAGAATAAGCCTTTCTTAGGGACAAACACACACTCAGGAAATGCAAAGGGAGACAAAAGAGCAGGTGCTGCATTGGTGGAAGCGGCAATCCCCACTGCATATACCTGGTGGAGCAAACAGCTGGATGGAGACTGAAGGTAGCAAAACCCAAACACCTGCTATACATTCTTAAGCAGTGGACGGCACACAAATGGGGACTCCTCCATAGCACATGCCATCACACCCACACCATAGTGAGCTCTGCTGCTTGATCACAGCCACAGACCCAAACATTGGCACCATGCTCCTTGCGACAGAGAACTTCATAGCTCAGAAAGCAAAACATCCAGAGACAAAGCAGTTGGTCCACCCACTGACAGGAATATGTTTCCCAGAACCAAAAGGGGCTTGTCCAGTCATAAACTCCTGAAGGGGAAAAGGGGCAAGTATCAAACAACAGGGAGATAGCAATCAAAATAAAAACATCAGTGAATCACCTGAAGTGGGAACAAGGAGGATTTTATCAGTATGGGGAAAACCAGAAAGTCATTGAGTGAAATCCAGCTAGTTATGTTTCATTGAAGAGCTAGAATTCAGCACAAGGCTGTGTTTGAAAGATGCAACTCCATCTGGGAAGGTCATGGTCTGGCATGCGCCACAAAGGGCTGCCAGGAATGGTGTCACAGAAAACGACCTTTAGCTTCTTCCAATGGCATGAGAGGGAAAAGTTGGAGCAATCATATCGAAAGCAAATATCTGGAGGAAAGCTGTGGCACATGTCAGAGATTATGTTTATAGTCCGATGATGTTTCATTCTTTTGCTCTCATCTACCACCCAGGGACATCTTTGCATTTTGTGTTTATCACTAAAGTCTATTCTCATTCCAGTCCACGGAGGCTGATGAACAATGTTTCTTTATTTTTCATTTCAGAGGATCATTACTTATGTTGAAGGCATTTGTCCCTAACAGAGATGTGAGATGTAGTTCCCAAGGAATTCAGAGGTGATTTAAAGTTCTTTTCTGATATCCAATTTGTCTATTATTTATTTTGGGAGTTATTTCTGCAGGAACCTTGGAACTGAGAGGAACCCTGACTTCTTACCAGCACTTGTCCTAAAGGTAGCCAGAAGTTGTGGCAGGCAGGCAGGCAGCAACATTATAGATTAGAGTAGTAATTACAACAGAGAGTCCAACATTAAACAAACCAAAAGTATCAAAGTCAAGGGAGGAAAAAGAAACATAAACCAGAAAAAATACAATGGTGTTTAGGATAATCAGAGCACAGGAACTGGAGTGTGCTCTTGAGCAAGCACTTCCCAGACAGACAGCACTCACTTCAGAGTAGCTCTCCTTATGCATGCTGTGATCATATATGTGGCTGACATATCACCTCTCCAGAGGCCATCAGCCACACCTGTTCTGGTAGGATGGCTCCTGAACCACTGTTCAGCAGAAGGGCCCACCTGCATGCAGCAGAGTGTAGGAGCAGCCTTGAAGCCCTGACTCTGCTCTGCTGCACACTGAAGAGCCCTGGGCAAGCCTCTTCACCTTTCTCTGTCAGAAGCACTGCGTGACAATGATGCTCCTCACACACAAGAAAGTGATAACATTTGTGGCTGCCTGGACCTGCACTGAGCCTGCCTGATAGGAGGAGAGACTGAGCAAAGTCTTGTCACCCAGCATTCTCAGGCAACCTCCCATGCAGCTCTCAGCAGACATGTAGCAAGGAAAGGGAATGGACTCAGGCAGGTACCAGGGGCTGAGCAGCCTTGTTTGCATAGAACTTCTCTGCAATAAACCTCCTTGTGAGTAAGACCTAGCCAGGCTCCTCTGCACAGCATCATGGTGCCAACCAGAAATTCTGTGGCACTTGATTGACAGCACCAAGAAAACCTGCCTTCTCCTTAACTGTATGGGCTTCTGAATGAGCATTAAGGAGGTACACCCACACCCCAAACACAAAGCAGCTGCTAATTATTCCCACCACTGTTAGTTTCCTCTGGTCTCACTCTGAACCTTTAATGGGAAGAAGATTAGGTAATAATCAAATGTTGGAACCAGCAGAACCCCCACTCCAGCAGGGGATAAACATTATTTACCCATAAAAAGGGGTTATTACCGTGTAAACTGTGATTTATTTAATTCACAGGAGTTATTTCTGTGGCATGTTAATGGAAGCCTTCCTGCAGAGGAAAAGCTGGGGAGCTGGCTCCATCCTGACAGTAACACAGCCATGCAGTGAGAGGCAGCCCTGAACTCACCCACAGGACTTTTGTGCTACACAGTGAACAACCAAGTGTGCAAAGCAGTGGGAATGGTGGAGACTGGAGTGAGTGTCAACTTAACCCAATACAAATTTCCATCTATCCACAACCTCCTGACCATCTAGGTTTCTCCATGCTAGCAGGCTGCCAACCCCTTCCACAGGCATTTCAGTGCATGGTCCTTGATCACCATCCACTGCACAGGAGTGTCCATAAACATTCCCAGGGCCTCAACTCACCATCTCACAGAGAACTCAGCATGATGCTGCCTGAACCTCTTTCCCTTCTTCCTTCACCCCAGTCAATCACCAAAACATCACTGGATCAGGGACTTGCCTGCCCATCTGTGCCATCCATGCAACACAGCACTTGTCTCCCAACTTTAGAACTGACTTTCATTGCTGGCAATACAACTTTCACTGCAAGAATTAAACACACCACAGCCTAGGGCTGCAGTTATCTCTGAAGAGCCAGAGGAACACTTTAAAGGCAAATAAAGCAACAGTAAAAAATACTGTCCCTAAGTGTATATCTGCACCATACATAACTTCTTCCCTGTAATGTCTCGAGGATAACAGATATCAGATCAGATATCAGAGTAGCCACATGGCTTCAAATCTAAAGTCCATTCAGCTCAATATCCTACTTCCAGCAACAGAGGAAGAATGTCCAGCAAAGAAGGTAAGAAATAGAAAAGCATATACCAGCATGTTCCCAATCTCCAGTAATGCACATACAGTTTGAAAAATTCCTAAGACAGAACATGGTGGGGCTTTGGTGTTTAATATTCATAAATGGATTTCAATTCCACAATTTTTGCTTTCATTTTTGGAAAGTTTTAGCACCTACAACATCCTGAGGCAAGGAGTTCCACAGCTCCAGTATGCACAGTGTGAAGAAGCACCTCCCTTTTGACTTTTTTCTTTGACTCATGTATTTTCATGTCCTTCCCTCCACCTCCAGGCCCTTCATCAACAGAGACAGTGAAAAATCATTTCTTCCTCATCCTTCTTATTCCACATGATTTCATATATAAAATATATATTCCATTTAATTGTCTCTTTTCCAAGGTGGAGCTATCCTCATAAAGAAGCCATTCCAGATCTTTTATTATCTTTGTCTGTCTTGGCTAACATTTTCCAGTTCAATTCTTTGCTTTCTGAAACAGGGGAACAGCACTGCACAGGGTATTCAAGGGGCACAACACAGGGAATTTAGGTAAGGACATAATCCTGTTATGTGTTTTGCTGCTTCTCTAATAATTCCCAACATGTTATTTACTCTTATGACTCAGAGCTATGCCAGCTTTTCCATGTAAGGATTTATTACTATCCCAGGTCTCATTCATTACTTAAAATCATGTCTGTACTTTTGATTGACTGCACAAAATTAGGATTGTTCTCCTTTCTGCTCATCACTTCCTAGTTCTCTACACTGGATTACATCAGGTCAGTCACTGGAAGAGGTGCCCCCCACTCCTCTGCAGACATAGCAACATGGTCAGAGGTGGTGCAGAAAGGTAAGCACTCACATCCCACTTACATGATGATGTTGCTCCTCTGAGAGTGCAGGAAAGCTCCCTGTTTCCAGAGTGCCAGCCTAGAGCTCTACCATTGGCAATGGGGTCTTCATACATGTCCCCTTATGCCTCCTCACATCCCTACCACAGGGACTCCTACCACCAGCTTCAAGCCCAAGTGTTCAGTTTAACACTGAGAACAGCCACACTGGTGCAGCAGACAGGAGAGTGAAACAGCATGTGTGACTTGGGAGCTATTTGTCACAGAGTTTGTTTAGTTTCTCATTGCGAAGAAAACAGCAGAACATAGAATTCATAATTTTAAATTCTATATAGTGACAAACTAGCAAGTGCATTTAACAACCAAAATTCATTTCACAGCCAGTAACGGATACTGTGAAGTGTAAGCTGGTACTTGAATTATCAAAGGCAGAGTCTATCAATTTTTGGTTTTGTATTAAAGTTGCTTTTTCCATCTGTTGAAAGTGGCTCTTAGTGATTTCACAGGACATTACACTTAATGTGTCTCATTTGCAGCACCCAAAGGAATTTCATTCTGCTACATTAGGAAATACCTTGGTACACTGGCTAAGCTTTTAACTTTCCAGAACACGTTGTTCCATGTCTGTCCCAGTCACTTTCTTTAAGTGTCTAATTTATACACACACATACACATACAAGATATAGTATAATTCATATGTCATTGGCTTTGTCACAATGAGGATTCTGTCTCTGTCCCCTTGTGACCTCTGTGATCACCAGTCCAGCTTCTGCCACAGAAGGGACATGCCTGATCTCTGAAGCACACTTGGATCTGTAGCTTTTGCTCTGCTCTGCACTACACACAGGTGGAGAAATGGGAAACTACACTGAAACTCCTTTTACTGGGTATGTCCCACAAATGTACACTGCACACACAGACAGTTGTGCCTTCGTTCTTGTGAGGATCTCATTTTTTTCATTTTACGGCAACATACATTCCAGCTGGGCATTCCCATTCCAAGGCACGGCTCCCTCTTAGCAGAGGATCACCCCAGTCGTAGCACCACAAATACCACCTACTACAAGTGCCATTGCAAAACCCACTTCCAGAGGTATATTCTACTCTTTCTTAAAAGCCCTGGCAACCAAACATCTGTAATTATGCCTCAGTAGTAAGCCTACTCTCCCATTCATCCCAAGCTCACAATGCTCCCTTCTCCCTGCACACTTGCCCTTCCTGTTATTGCCACTATACTGCATCAGCTCAAATTTTGCTGCCTTTAGATACGTATCCTGAAGGATCTTGCTACAAATTAAATTTGGGGAAGGTTTAGTATCTTGCTGAATCTAAGCTTCCTACTGGGTTTTTCCCACCTGCACTGTTACTTCACAGAGCTGTTAACAGGAACTGATGGTAGCTTGGCAGGTCACTTGAACTGCTCTGCAACATACACTGAAAAAATACCTGCTCTAGGTGGATTTGCTTTAGGAGTGGGTTAGATTAGATGATCTGCAGAGGCTCCTTCCAAACCCACCCATTCTGGGATTCTGTGGAAAGCAGAGACAGCCTAAGTCCTGCACCGCCTTTTTGGAGCAGTAGCATTGTCCGCAGTTCTCAAACACAAGATGTGCATAAAGCATGGCTGGGTCACTCGTTGGGAAATGAAATCTATTTCCACAGTGATGTGCCTTACATTCCTTTAAAAATCATGGTGGAGAGAATCTCCAGGGCAGAAGATGCTACACAGCATTTTCATAGACTATTACAACATGAAGAGATGCGGAGTGCATGCTTCTTCCCTTATGCTCACTGCAATGATCCAGAAAATTCTCTTACACAAAAGCTCTAGCCTGTCTGAACTGGAGAGTTAATCACAAATAAATGGAGGATGTCCCATCTCAGAACATGTATGAAAATACACACATTTGTATTAATTCTCCTTACCATGCTTTCCAGAGCAAAATGGGAGCATGGCCTGACCTTACAGGACACCAAGATCTCCCATCCTGGCCAGACTTTTTGTATGCTTTGTGAGGAGCTTTGCCATCACAGGCATCAGGCAAGGTGGATGCATAGCTGCTCAAGAATAATCAACCTCAAAATTCCACAATATGTTGGAATGAGTCAGGAGGAGGCAGCAGAGCAGCATATCTACCATTCACCCACATGGGAAAAAGCAAAACCCATCTCTAGTCCAAGGAGAGCCCAGCCAAGAGCCCCTGATTGCTGCTGGGAAAACATGGAGCCACAAGAGAGTGCAACTTCTGATTTTCTGACAAAATTCAAGCAGGGACACCAAGCTACACAGAACAGAGAGATGCTGGGCATTGCAGACAAAAATAAGACATATGAACCTGATAGGTTTCTTTCCTACATTTTCTTACAGACTCCAATATTGCTATAGTGACGCAGAACACCAGAGAATATAATTGCTGTGGTGATTACTTACAGCCATTACATTAAGCCTTAAAATGCTCCTTTCAAATTGAACAATGTTTTTTCAAAGTCAACAGCTGGCTCACAGCTTGAAAGCAACAGTTAAGATAAATTAAATAAAAAGGGTAATGAAATCACAGACTAAATTTAATTTTTGAAGCACATGCAAACTCCAACAAAGACTTTAAAATATCTTTCAAAAACATCCACAGAAACAAAAGGCAATACAACCAACAGTTGTGGTGTGCTCATTAATAAGAATGTGATGTAGGAACACAGATAAACGTATATACTTAGAACAGAAAACAAATTCATGAAGCTTTTATAGCCCTAGTCCAGGGGACGAATCAAACACAAGTTTCAAATGAGATTTTTAAATCTTGGGAGGAAGGCAAAAATGTTTATATATATGTATATATATTCTTCCTCCTAAGGTACATAAATGTATATAAAGTGTGGCAAATGAAAATGACACGTCCCAGCCCTTAGCACAAAAAAGGGATCTCATGTGTGCTCAAATCGGCACAATGCCAGGAGCCTGCATCAGCTCCTGAAATGCACTACTGGAATGACAGGTAAGCCTTACATTTCCAGAGCGTACAACATCAGCTAAATGTCAAGAGAATTTTCTCTGGTCTGGCCCTCTGTCTGAACAATATTCACAATTTCAATGGCCTCTGCCTCACTAGCAATGAAGTGCCAAAGCTACACATCCATTTGGATAAAACAGAAAAACATAAAGGGCCCATGCCATCACTTCCTTCCACACTCCTGTCAGGAAGGCTACCTGCAGCAATGTTACAAACAGGCTGACTTCAAGCCAGCTGTCTCTGTGCCTCAGAGCTTCAGGCTGCCATCAGCTGTTCAGCAATTGACATCCTATAGCACTTGAATAAGAAAATGATAGAAGAATCAGGAATACATATTCTATTCTTCTTCATATTCTTACATATAATATTACATATGCATACATATTCTTCATACATATTCTTCTTCACCACAATGGGGTTTTTTGCCTTATGAGAAAGGCTGTTTCTCCTTAATGCTCATTAGCAATAAGAAATATCCCAATTTAGTTTTCTTTGCACCTGCAGCTATAAAGATTGTTTTAAAGGTTTGTTCTTGTGGGCAGTGCATCTGTTTCTTCTTGGGCCACACTAAGATCCAAGAAATGCTGACTAGGCTTCGGCCTCGACAAATAGCACCTGCACCAAGCTCCTCTCGAGCTTATCAGAAACAGTGTCTGTCTGTTCCAGGAAGTGGTGCTGTCTAATGAGCTCCTGTTTTTCACAAACGGCCTTGAAAACTTTTATTTTTCTTGCCTGAATAACAACCCGAGTGGAACAAACTTTATGTTACCAAAATTTCAAAGTTACGAACACAAATTGCAGCCAGGATGAAAAATTCTCTTGTGACCCTATAAACAGTGGTCCTGAGTGAGACCCTTCGAACTCTCCTGGACCACAGCAGGCTGCAACCAGCAACCTCCTTTTGAGAGGGACCACTCAGAGCCAGTGAATTTTCATTTGCTATTCATAAGACAACCATTGCTGAATGACAAGATAGATCCTGGGCTGATACCCCCACTTCTTGAGGCTCAATCCTCTGTCTGTTGAAAAGACACAAAGGCATCCAATGTGAATCCTTAGCTGAATTCAAGGGGAATTTTTCACAGGTACATAGTGTTTTCACCTTGTACATAGTGTTAAGGTCTCTGTGCGTGCAAATGTGAACATGCTATATGAAACATACTATAAATGTTGCTCTCTCAAATGCTTAAGAAGTTTAGATTTGTAAGTAAATTAGGCCTGGTAGTTACTGTTGCATATAGTTATGTATGTTCATATATACTATATGCATATAGTTACTCTATGTTCATATAGTAAATTCTATATGAATCTTTTGTTAAAATGTTTAATTTGAGCTATCTGTTAAATGTTGTTAAATTTAAGAGCTGTTAAACCTTTGGGCCTGAACTGTTGGCAAACCCCCAGCACAATTTAGCAGAGAAGTCCATTCTGAACCTTGTGACTCAGCAAGAGGGTCTTCCTTATTCCTTTTTACCCTTATCATTGTCTACCCTTACCCTTTTTCCCCCTTCACCACCCAGCCTTCACAAAGATAATTGTGGAGTTGATTCTGGTTTTTAGATTGATTGATTTTAGACTTTAGTTTGGTTTTTATAGTTCTTAAACCAAGTAGTAGAGTTAACTTTGCCAACAAATTTTTCATGCTTCCACTTCTATATTAAACATGCTTTTGATGATACCTTTGCTGGTGATTGTTTAAGCAATCTTAAAACACTCACTCATGACAGTTGTAAAGATTTTATATTTAAATGTTGAAGGAGCTGTCTGAACATATTTGCAAATATGAAGAGGATTCAAGTTGATATAAGGAAAAAGAATTTCAAAATAGTCGAACTTACATAATTTCCATCCAGCAAAGGTAACTAAGGCTACATGTGTAAGCAATACTGTCTCAGCTGCATCTCTGCAGTGACACATATGTCCTAGATGAATGTTACATAATATTTTTGTAAAATAAGTATTTTCCCATTAATTCTGAAAGTAGAACTCGGTGTGCTGATATAGCTTGCTTCAGAATGAACAGAACAGAATGAACCAAAGCAATGAGAGGCATTCCAAAGTGCCATGCAAAATGTCACCTTATCTCACTTAAAGTTATTTCATCTAGTAATATCAGGGGAATTACAACAATATGTTGTTCTACATGAAAGTATATAACAGCACTATTTGTGAGACCTGGCAGCTGCCACTCTCGGCCAAGCAGATGGCAGTGATAAAAACAGAGTTCAGGGAACAGGTTGATATAGATATATCCGTCATTACACTGTCGCTGCACAATTACACTCAACTCCAAGATACCACCAAAATACATGGCTGTGTTATTCACAGTCAGGAAGACCTTGCTCATCTGAGGAAAAATATGTTTAATAATTAATTCTGTACATATTTTAATCAGAATCATTCATCTCCTGTTCAGAAAAGCAGAAAAAGCAACCCAGAAAGACATCCGAAATCTTCAAAGTCTTATGTGTTTACACTTTCGTTCTTGCAGAAGAGACAATCATTTCCTGTAAAGGAAAATAAGAGCCAACTACGGCTTTCATGGCAGTCATAAGTTAAGTCATAACTTCCCATTTAAGTGCCAGAGGGCATCTTAGGTTCCATTTTCACTTATTTTTGCCTTTTTTTTTTTGCAGGGGTGGGCAGGCGCAGGGGCGATGTTAAATGAGTATATTGTGTATATTACTCATGGAAGGTACCAGTCAACCATTTCTGGAAGCAAAAACAGCCTAAGCACTGGTGGCAGGGCAGCAGCAGTAGCAGCCTGTCCCCACTGCATCGCTGCTCCTGGAAACTGCCAATACTGACAAGCAACGTCAGTACCTGCTGCAATGGCTGGCGAAGGCACATGCCCAAGCATTCCAAAAGCTCTGGAAATGAAGGAAAAGATCTCCTTCCCTGGTACAGAATTACTCAGAATGGCTCAGGTGGCAAGGGAGCACAGGTGGGTCATCTGGTCCAACCTCCCTGCTCAAGCTGGGTCATCCCAGAGCATATGGCATAGGATCATGTCCAGATCATTCTGGAATATCTCCAGTGAGGGGCTTTCCACACCCTCTCCAGGCAAACTATTTAGTGCATCTCATTCACACAGTGATGAAGTTCTTTCTCATGGTCAGCTGAAACTTCCTATACGTCCATTTCTGTCTGTTGCCTCTTTTCCTATTGCTGGGCATCACTGAGAAGAGCCTGGCTCTATCTTCTTGCCATCTCCCCTTAAAGAGGGTGTAAATTCCAAAGTGCCAAGCTGCCAAAAGCGACTTGGCATTCCTGAGGAGCTGAACAGCAGTCTGGTGTCCTGAGAAAGAAAATCTTCAGTATCACTTGCTGTGCTCGGGATTGCTAGACATGATGTTGCACTGGAGAAGGTTTCATCTTTAACAAGAACTCCAGACAAGGCAACCCATCTGAGATGACTTCACCAGTCAGCACTGCAAGCAATTAACACATCCTGACTTGTGTTTAGATAGTTGGGGCATCTGTTTAGTTTTTATTACTTCTGGCCTCAGCTTTCAAACTCCTTCACAGAACAAGTAACTGCTTTCTCTATCTGCTAATTCCAACAGCTGGCTATTACTCACCAGACTCCTGCTACATTCACCTAGGGAAGAATCATAAATAAATGTGTACAGGCAAGCAGATGCTGTCATTTTAAAAACTGATCCCCTAATACAAACATCCTACTTTGGACTTAAGTGGTGAACCACTGAGCATGAGTCTTGATGTAACTTTATTAAAATCCAAAAACAATCACAGGACTTCATTCATTAACTCAAATTAGTAAATGAGGAAAGAGTGTTCTAAAGGAGAATATGCCTATAAATAATTTTTTTAAAACACTGAATTCTGGACAGGCCAAGTACCTACTCTTTTCAATGAAGACACACAAGGCAAGATACAGAGCATATTTTTTATTATTTTTGGTGCAACTAATCACTTTTCCACCAATGGCAGACAAGGTAACATCAATTGTGGGTCTTGGAATCTATGACTGTAAACAGAAAAATAGAGATGGTTTATCAGACTTCATTATCTTCCTTAATTGTGTGCCTGTTTGTTTGGGTTTTTAAAAATAGATAATTTCTTTCTGAAAGTTGGTGCTAGGAGAAAGAGAGGTGGCTGGAACCTATTTTAAAAATACACAGAATATAAAAGAGAACAAAAAGCACAGACTATAACCTAGGAAGCAGCAGGGGAAGTCCTGGTACCAACTTTTCTTCTGTGCTTTAAGGGATATCTTTCTACAAGGTTAGGCAGTCTGCTTTCCACAATTTTTAAAAAATTTACTTCTGATGAAAACAGCACAACCTTGAGTGATGGTGGCATAATCTGTGGAACTCTTTTTCCCATCAGTTTCTGCAGGTTAGACACATGACCGTAATCTCTGTTCTTTAGCAGCAAGAATTAAATTCTCTCTTCTTGACCTAAAATGGAAATGTCTAGCATTGAAGTTGTCCATTTCCTTGGTCAGCCAGCTCACACAAAACATTTGCAGTAGTTTACAGGCATTTCAAAACTAGCACATATTATTGGGAGATTAACAGCTCTGAGAGCTAAACTTGCCAGTTTAGCATTTGCAAATCTGCTGGATTTTTTTGCTCAATGAAGACAATTTCAACCAAGTTGCTAAGATGCATTATAATACTATGAGCTTTTAATGGATTTTCCTCTGAGACTAGAGGCCAAACACACAGGACTCAGTACACACCTTAAGACCTGAGCTTTATTAGCTCGGCAGATACACAGCCCCTTTAACTGCAATGACAACTCCCTGAAAGGAGTTTGTAGCCAGGTGGATATCTTCTTCCAGGCACAGTAACAAGACAAGAGAACACAGTCTTAAATTGCACTAAGGGAGTTTTAAGCTGGATATTAGGAAGAAGTTCTTCACAGAAGGAGTGATTGGGCACTGGAATGGGCAGCCCAGGGAGGTGGTAGAGTCACCACCCCTGGAGCTGTTTAAGGAAAGCCTGGAAGTGGTATTCAGTGCCATAGTCCAGGTGACAAGGTGGTGTTAGGTCATAGGTTAGACTTGATGATCTCAAAGGTCTTTTCCAACCCAGTTCATTCTGTGATTCAAGACTATTGATGCTGTATCAGAATTCAAACTATTGCACCAAAACTGACAAGAAATAACTGTCCTCCAGTGTATGCTCACAGAGGAACATTGGGCCTCCCTGAATACTTAAAAACTAAAAACACCTGAAGTGAAACTGATAAAGCTCGTCATGGCCTCACTGCTGTGCTGAAGATTACTTGTTTAGACCTTGGTGTTATTTGAAATTTCAGAAAGAAAAATCCAAATCTTCAAAGTGAAACTCATGAAAATATTACTCATATTTAAACTACAAAACCTATTATTTAATGAGAATTGTATTAACCAACTTAAATGCAAATAAATGTTAATGTAAATGGTTATAAAAAGTGGACAGTCCAAAGACGCAAGACTAACAACACTTGCTAGCATCCTAAACTGAAAATAATGAACACAGGATCTAACAAGAATGTCCTTGCTGCTTAAATACTTTCTCCTACAGCAGCATATATTAACATTTAGCAGCTAAGGAGAAAATACTGAATGAAGGTGCTAGAATCACACTGTCACAGGAGGAATTTAAGGTGTCAAGAGAAAGGCAGTCAGAAGACAGGCAATAGACAAGCCAGCACGATAAGCAATGCACAATTCTGAAGTGTGAGAAGTGTGAAACAGAAGCGATCATTTCAAGGAGACAGCTGAGGAGCAGAGGGAGGAGCCACCACCAGCAGCAACGGAAGGATTCACATCAACTTTTCCTTTTTTGAAAGCATAGTGACTGAGCAAGGAACAAAGAAGAATGAGTGTCTCATAAAAAAAAATGTTAATTTTTTTTTTTATAAATAAGGATTTGTCTCAAATCTGAAGACTTCGGACCTAACTAAGAACTAAAAATTCCTCATTTCCTTGTTATGGTGGTTTAGAGTTTGGTTCACCATGTTAAAACATTTCTCAGTTGCGGAATTTTAAGTAAGATATTGTTTTGCCTTTGCAGTCAAGTATTAAGCCCTGAGAACGTTCAGGGCACATTATCAAAGCAAGCTGGGGCTCAAAGATGCCATTCAGGGCGTTACAAAGACGATTTTTGTGCATATCCTATGCAGAAAGCACGTGCTACGTGCAGATTAACATCAAGCAGCTGAGCCAGCGGGAGGACACGGGCTCAGAGCGGCGCTGGGCTCCGAGCGGCCGGGCAGAGACGAGTCCTTGCAGCACAAAAGGTCATTTACATCTATCCTTCCCCCAGCACTCACCGCCTGCTCTCCGCTGTCCCGCGACCGGGACTGAGAGGCTTCCACAGCGCAGGCAGCCACCTCCTCATGCCGGCCCTGGGTGAGCGGGCCGTGACCTTCACCGCGTCTATGTGCTCCCCTTTACTGAGAAAACAGCGCCGATCACAGTCACGCAATTCCAGCTGACTCGCTGGTCAAGGGCACAGGCAAGAAGACCGAGACGGAGCTTTGCCGCTACGAGAGAAGCACCGCCCCCGGCACCGATTGCCCGGCCGGGACCCGCCTCGGCCCGACCCGCTCGCCCCTCGCGTGTGATCCGGCCCGACAGCGCCGCCTCCCGGATGTCGGCGCAGCCGCGGCCATGGCGGCGACCGGCGGCGCGGAGGGCGCGGGCGACAGCCCCGCGCTGTGGGCCGAAGTGCGGGCGCTGCTGCCCCGCGCCGAGGAGGGCCTGACCTTGGCGCTGAGCGGCGAGGTGGAGGACTGCGTCCTGCCGCTGCTGCGGCGGGCCCGCGCGCTTCTCTACGGCGCGGCGGGCCGGCCCGGGGCCGCAGCGGCAGCGGGGCTGGAGCGCCTCAGCGACATCCTGCGCGACTACTCCTGGGAGAAGCTGAACGCGGGGCCATGGAGGGAGGTCGGCAAGGGCTGGCGCCAGGTCTACGCCTATGGCTGCCTCTTCGGGGCGCTGGCCGAGGTGGCCGCAGGCCGCCCGCTGGCGCGGGCCGTGCGGTTCTGCGACCTGGGTCTGCTGATGGGCGCCGCCGTCCTGGACAACGTCCTGGTGCGCCTGGTGCGCGCGCTGCAGCCGCGCCTGCCCCGCGCTGCCCCGCGCGGGGCCGTGCCGGCTCCTGAGGGGGAGCGGCCGTGCCTGAGAGGCCGGCTGCCGCCGCCCCCCGCCGTGCGGCCGGAGGAGGTGATTCCGCACCTTCGCCGTCCTTCGCTGGAGCACTTCAGAGACAACTACCTCATTCCCCAGCGGCCCGTTGTCCTGGAGGGCGTCATGGACCACTGGCCGTGTATGAGGAAGTGGAGGTGAGAAATAAGTTCCTTCCCTGTCCAAGTAAAGGCACGGTCGTTCCCTGTGTTGGATATCTTGATGCTCGATAGAGCAGCGCAGACCTTCACAGAGGTTGCATACCGTGGGCAGTGCATTTTGCTAGCAGCACTGTTCTACGGCTCTGTGGAAGTTGCTTCACAGATGAGGGAAGCTTTTCTTAGCATTCATGGCATCACACGGCAGGTGCTGGACTGTCTCGGGGCAAAGGTGACCCTTTGACCAGCCTCTGGCTCTCCATGGGTTGAGGCCGCCCTCTGCCCAGCTTTCAGCCGTCCCAGGAGCTCAATGGCAACACCTGGGAACTCACGAGAAGTGCACATTGCCAAGTGCCAGTGAGCTGCTCACAGCTCAGTGGATCCGTGTCACACACACATCAGTCGTTTTTACCCCTTGGAGCTTGTCGATAATTAGTGCAATGGAAAGTGAATTTCAGAGCCATGAGTAAGCATGGTTGACTTTTTCATTCTTAAGTCCAAGCATTGATGTTTGTTCTGTGTTGTGTTTGACTGTTGAGTTTCAGACACCACTGAGCAGGAGTGAGTGGCAGCGTTGTGCTGCCTGGTTAATGCACGCAATGGTGCCAAATAGACGATACTGAACATCACATATTTGTGAGGTGAAGGTTATGACTCCCTAGAAAGGGGGAAAAACCACCCATGTGGTTTTGTTCAACAACCAAATTAAGTGGCTACACTTGTTATGTCATAGGGATTTTATTCATTTTTGAGAGAAGATACTGCACTGGTTAACTTTAGACACTTAAAAGATAAACTTCTCTGTTTATTTAATACTGTTGTCCATGGAGAGACGTATTTCACCCATAAAACTAATCCCTCTGGCTACAATTAGAATGGGTGTTATTGTCACCTGCATGGACACTGACAGAGAGTTGATCTAATATAACTAAGTAAAAGATACAACATTCTATCAAATTCAGCAGCAGGCAGCAAAAAAATAGGCCATCTCTTGCCAAGAGACAGTAACAGCTTAAATCTTAGTTTGGAAGGAAACAACCAAGGCAAACAGGCTTTTAAACCAAAACGGTACAGGTAGTTGTGGGGTCATGTACACACAAAGTTGCCTGCTGATTTCCTTGTTGCTTGCATTCTTTTCTTCTGCCTTTTTCTTCCAGTTGGTTTGGTTTAGACAGGAGAAACTCAAGGCAATAGAATTTTATTACCCAACAAGAGTGATTTGGATTGATTGCCTTACATTCAAAATTAGTAAGAGTGGTATAGAAGGTAATGGAACTTTCTTTATTTCAGTGTGGACTATTTCTGTCAAGTCGCAGGGTGCCGCACTGTCCCAGTGGAGTTGGGTGCTCGGTACACAGACGAGGAATGGTCTCAGCAGCTCATGACTGTCAGTGACTTCATCAGCCAGTATATCATGGATGAGGTCTGTTACACTCATTTGTTCCATCTCCAAAGACAGCAGCATGGTACTGGTACAGACAACAGTTCTGCTTACAACAGACCTACTATGAGCTGATATCAAGGGAGGGGGTGTGCTCTGAATTAAAAGGTTTGACATCTTTTCAAGACCTGAAACTAGGAATAATTATTGCAACAATAGATTCGATTTTTACCTGTAATCAAATGTACAGTAGCTGGAATTTGATGAATACACACATACATACATATGCAGCAAAAATCTGACTGGTGGAATCTAAGAATAAGGGATCCTCAGCCAGCAGTGTTGTTCCTCTTTCTCATTAAACTGCTTAGTGAGATTTAGGATCAGATCCAAACTTACATGCTGTGAGGCAGAAAAATACAAAGCTGATTAACACCTGGAATGTCCTTTTGCTTTCACAGATGAGGATCCCAAGTACCTATTTCTGTTTCTTGGCCTTCTGGCAGGAAGGACCATGTGCCATAGCAAACTGATCTGTGGTGCACCCTGGATAGAGTATGGAAGTAGTTCCAGGGCGTGAAGGAGAACTTATCTGTGGCAAGCAGGGTCTGGCTAGAAAGATGCAGTGCATTGTCAGCTGTCAAGACTCCATAGGGAGTCCCAGCTTCCTTCAGTAACTCAAGCTGGATGATTTATTGATTGTGGAGACACACCTACACTCTCACAATTTCAATGGAGCTGTAAGTTGCTATTTCTGAAGATCCCTTATACTGTTGAAATAGTTATAGCACTCTGAGTAGGACATTGGAAATGGATGTTACCTATAAGTAAATTCTATTCAGCTGTAAGTAAATTAACTCACTGTTTTACCTGTATGCTACTGTGTTTTTTCTTTCTCTGCTGTCATTTCAGAACAATGTAGGATACCTTGCCCAACACCAGCTTTTTGATCAGGTAAAACTGAGTGAATGTTTTTATCTTCCTACAGTCATGTGTTCCTTTTGTAGCACAAGTTGTCCTCTAAGGATGTTGACTGTACTAGATTGAAGGGCATATGAAATATTCAAAGAAATTCTTAAGTTTCTATTCCCATAATTTGAAGGAACAGAGGGAGAGGTTTGTCCCATTTGGCTGCAAGACATGGAAACAAAGCCCTTTTGGGATGAAGACATTCAGTCCTAGTGCTTTTTCAGTACAATGTAGCATATACTTAGGGGGATGTCATCTGGAAAGCCCATTTCATAAGTCAGGGAAGAGATTTGGACAGGAAAGTCTTCAACACTGATATATTTACTATAATCTGAAATGGCATTCCAGTTTACCAGAGCTTAAATTGGTGGGAGACATAAAAAGGAATCTCACAGAGAAGCAAACATAGTATAGAAGAGATCAGCTGCTCCTTTTCCATAAAGGGCAAACATTCTTCTGTGTGTCTCTCATTTCTGCAAAAACAAAGGGTCTCTGAAGAATGAGGAAACCCCTTTCTTTCTCCCGCTTCTCCTTCCAACAGTCTGCCTAGCAGAACAGTAAATTTGAGAATATATCCTGCAGATTCATAGCAGGTCAGCTACTTTTCTCCTACCCTTGCCAGACCAGCCAATCATTTGTTTTCTTTGTGTCCTGCCTTGCATATCTGTTCTATGAATTATATATTTTGGCAAGGCAGCACATACCCTTTTTAATGTTTTTTTCTTTATGGAAATAGATCCCAGAACTGAAAGAAGATATCAGTATCCCTGACTACTGCTGCTTGGGGGAAGGGGAAGAAGATGACATCACCATTAATGCTTGGTTTGGTCCAGGAGGCACAATCTCACCTCTTCATCAGGATCCCCAGCAAAACTTTTTAGCCCAGGTATGTACTCTTGTTACTCTACACATGCCATTCATGCATGCATTAGAGAAAATGGTATGTGTTAGAGACAAGGGGAGCAGAAAACTTGAGAACAGTGGAAGGATAGAGAGCATGCAGATACTATTTTCCTATTTTATTGCATTTGTCATACTTCAACTTAATACTGAATGTAATCTTAAAGATGACAAGTGTTGCTTATTGAGAGAGACTATTACTTACCCTTGTTTTACAGATGATAGATAGAAATCACAAGAAGCAGCTTTTCCAAGGTCACATGGAATTTGTAACAGAGTTGGGAGGAATCTGGATCCTGTCATGTTGTACTAAGGAGTTTTCTTTTTCTGGTGGTTTGAGCTGAGCCAATCCCCAAGCCTCATGCAGCCACCTTCTCCTCCCCCAATCAGCAGGCTGAGGGAGAGAATGGAGATAGTAAAAGCTAGAAAACTTGTAGATTCAGGTTTAATAAGCAAAACCCATGCATGTCCAATGCAAAACAAAGAATTACTTGACTGCTTCCTATGGGCAGGCAGATGTTTGGTCGTTCCCAGGAGACCAGAGCCCATCATGCTCAACAGTTACTGGGGAAGACAAACACCATCACTCCAAACATCTTCTTTTTCTTCTTCTTTTTCTTCTTCTTCCTTCTTCTTCTTTCCCCATATGCTGAGCATGATGTTGTATAGTCTAGAATATCCTTTGGTCAGTCAGTTTGGGTCACCTGTCCAGGTTGTGTCTCCTCCTAGTCTCCCAGGCACCCCCAATGTCCTTGCCAACATGGCAGTATAATAAGCAGAAAAGGCTTCAGGTCTGTGTAAACCCGGCTCAGCAAAAACAAAAACATCTCTATTATCAACCCTGCGTTCGTACAAATCCAAAACATAGTCCTATACCAGCCACTGGGAAGAAAATTAATTCTACCTCAGCGAAAGCCAACACATCTGGAAAGCAAGGTATTGGGGTGGGCTTAGGTACATATTTTAGTCCATTTGAGGTTACCCAGTAAAATATTCATGCATGCAGTGAGATAGGAATTAAAACTTGTTCTATGACATCATTTCTGCCTAGTTCCTCTTGGTAGGCTTTTTGATGATGACTTTTAGTGCAGAATAACCCAGTAAAATATTGGGGCCTTTTGTGGTAAGCACTGAACAGGTCCGGGGATGTCTTCTGTATCCAGGCAGTTGACTACGGTGAATCTTCAAACACTGAGAGGTGTTTTGTTTACTGAAGGAGATTGCTGTTCTATCAGACTCTTAAAAGAAAAACAGGCTTACACTTTTCCAGCAGGATTGTGACATTACTTTCTACTGATGGTTATTATATGGGTTGAGCCGTAGTTTCTCTCTCCCAGTTGCATCTTGTTAACCTGTGTTTTCACTTGAAACAGGCCTAATTCAGGCCTTTTACAACTGCTGTGCAGCTCCGTATGAATTGTATTTCTCTTGCGTGCCACCTGCACAGCACAGACATACAGCTGTATTCTGAAAGTGAAGAACTGTACTATTCACGCTATGTAAAGCTTGACGGAAATTTTTCTTGGTGGAAGAAAAATTTATAGGAGCTGTTGACCTGGGAAAAGATACTTCCCTTACTAACCTCAGAACTTGTTTTCTTCTGCCTGAAAAACAGGAGATAATCTACTAGTACTGTGAAAGAGTCTTTGTAATATGAACAGGTCATGATCTGGCAGCTTTCAATTAAAATTGCCCTGCTTTGTGATGCCATTTAAACTGTGGCTGTGGAGTACAGGAGGGCACAAGTAACAAAATGAAATTATCCTGGCTGGTGGCAAGATGGTAGTTTTTCCATTGATGAGGAGACAGTCTCTGGAGATGCAAGCTATTGCCCATTAACTGGTGCCTGCAGTCTTATAATATACAAGGTCTTAATTCAGTGAGGCAAGTGAAGGAAGGAACTGTTAACAGCTGATGGCGGTCCCAAAAACATTTAAAGCATTCAGAGAACATGCTGTTGGAGCAATAACCAGCATTTTTGTCACTTCCATATGTCACAAAAAATACCATGTAATACTTGGTTCTTAGTGAGCTAATTAATATCCTTAATCCCTTTGGGATATGGAAGGCATCCTAAAAACACATGGACAGCCAGAGTTACATAGATTAATGCTCTGGTAGTTGAATCATGATTGTGAAGAGTAGGACAGGGCAGGAGTACTTGGTACTTGTCCAGTCTGTAGAATACATTTATGTGCTGTCTTTGAAGCAGCAAACTCTAAATAGCCCATATTACAGCTCTGGTGTTGGTAAGATTTCAGGACATCCTGTTCTATCTATTTTGTGGGAAGGGACGTTAAAGTAGAAGAAAAGCAGGTTGGTTAGGAATGGTTGGGTAGCCACTCACAGGTGCTGCAATTAGTCAGAGTACCCATAACAGGACAGTTCCCAGCAAGTATGATCATGCCTAGCTCTTGTGGTGGTCTGGAATGCTGGCACAAGCAGTATGAATCTTCACCCTAAACCTTCTGTTCCACTGGTATTGGTGGAGGAGTCAGCTTTGACTCATTCATGCTGCCACATTTTGGCACCAAAAACTTAAGGGTTCACGTAGCATTCAGGGAAGCCAGGCCACTTGCCTTACAAATCCTCATTTCAGCACTCCAATGAAAGAACTGGTTTAATGATGACACAGAAATAAGAGTTGAGGGGTATATGGAAGCTTAGTAGTCACTCCAAGTATCTCTGCCTGTTGATGTGAATTGCAATGAAAGTTCAGCCTCAGTTCTTACTTCTAGCTATGCAGAGCCCAAAGCCTTAAACTTTTGAATTGAAAGCAATTTGGCATTTCCTTCCCAAAGCTATTTCAAATTCTTATCTGCTCCAACAGAAGAGGTTGAATTCCAATAGCCTGATTTAACTTTTTATTGTAGTGGTGTCTGTTACTAACAAAGATAATTAAGTTCCTTGTAATCAGGTATATTTTACTGTTAAATGCCAGCTATGGCCCACAGCTTCCATAATGTGCCAGTTAATGATCAATGGAAAACATTTATTTCATTATATATAGGTATTTGGAAGGAAGTATATCCGTCTCTATTCACCACAAGATTCAGAAAACCTGTACCCCCATGAAAGCCAAATTCTTCACAACACTAGTCAGGTAAATAGTTCCCTGGAATTTTAGTATCAGTAACGTAATCATGTTATATTTGAGTAAAGACATTGTTCTGATGATTGGTTTTTTATAGGTTGATGTGGAAGATCCAGACTTGGTCAAGTTTCCAAATTTCACAAAGGCTGCATTTCAGTCCTGCATTCTGATGCCTGGACAGATTCTGTTTATTCCAGTTAAATACTGGCATTACGTACGATCACTTGAGCTCAGCTTCTCTGTTAGTTTCTGGTGGTCATAGCTCTGAAATGTAGTCAGCAGCACTGAAATGGGAATTAAAAATGAGGGAAGTAGCATATGTCGCTCTCAGGAGAGGTTAGAGATGGAGCAAAACCAAAAACCAACAAACTCTTGCTAACGCATGGAGTAATCATCACAATGGGTAAGTGGAAAGATGATGCTGTAGACACTTCATTTTTGTAGATGTTTCTAGTAACTCCTAAAGAGCGTATGTTTGGTCATTGTCTTGTGTGTGCATCCCTCAGAAGCAGATGTGTATGGGCACTGCCAGGGCTCTGCCTGAGCCTGTGCCTGAAAAACCAAGTCAGTGTTATCTTCTACTTTGATTTAGTAACACTAAACCCTTGAGTTAGCTAGAGACATGGGGCTACCTAAAGGTTCAGTCCATGTTGCTGTTGGACATGAAATAAAGAGCTTATTCCCAAGGTAGTAGAAAAATTCAGAAGGCTTTTATTTACAATTTACCCAGCCTTTTTATAACATGCTGCACTAAGAAAGCATATGATTGGTCTGTAAAATGAACACCTCTCTCCATTGGTTAAATAATAGAAACACCACCTGGGAGAGGGGTTATTAAAAACTTAGAAATGTTATGGTTATTTACATGAATTTGTCCTTGAAGGAAGAACTCCCAAGAATTCTTCCCATGAGAAGAAAATCAGCTACTGACAGGCTGAAAACCTTACAAACTCAGAAATATGAGGCCCTTAAGTCCTTAAAAAATTAGGCTAACACCAAACAAGGTTCTAGTCTCCAGCATGGAAAAAGTTACTCATGTCCTGGTTCTGCCCAGAATAGGGTTAATTTTAGCAGTAGCCAGAAGAGGCATGGCCCAAACCCAAAGGCTGTTCTTACCACCTCACCTGCCACTGCTTCAGGCTAGGAGGCAGGGGCTCCTTGTTCTCTTAGTGATTGAATCTGTGTGTGAATCTTCTTGTATGAATCTTTTGTCTTTCTTGTACATTTTGTTACTGATATTGTTGCTATTACTGCTCATTTTCTTACTCCATTGCCGTTTCCAATAAATTGTTCTTACTACAACTGATGATCTTTATGTTTTGGGCCTTCCAATTCTCCTGTCCATGAGGGGAGAGATAGGGGGAAGAAGGAGTGAGCAAGCGTTTAGTTTGGAGCGTTTTGGTGGGAACACTAATTTGGGGATTCCTAAATTCTAATTCCTAATTCCTAAACCACAACATCATGTTAAAAGCCTAGAATATAACTGAAGTTAATCCATAGTTTAATTGCAGCTAGGTAGCCTGAAGTTTAATTATATTTTGATTAACCATCACCTGAACTGCTGCCACAGCCTTTCTGCAGTGTCACACACCTCTACCAAGAACAAGAATGCTGCCATTTCAGTGTGGTGTATCAGCCAGCTGCCTTGCACATACTGCTCTGATTTTTCAACTGCTTGAGGTGCTACAGCAGGTGTAATTTCCATTGTACAACTGATTTTGTACTGTCTCTGTACAAACAGGGAGCACTTGCTGAGAAAGGCTTCTTTCAAGAGTTCAGCTGCATGTATCAGCTTGCAGGGCTGACTAAAACATTTGCATCCTTTATCCCCAAACATGCACTTAAGAGTCCCAACCCAAGAATATGGAGAATTACAAACACAAAACAGCCTCCAAGAAAGCTGTGCAGGAATTACTGAGAACAGGATCGTCAATGATAGTTTAATTTTAAGATTCTTAGAACTTTAAAAAACTAGTACATTGAGCATTGTAACTAATGAATATAATACAGTCTGGCTATTCTGCCAGAGTGGGGGAAAACAGATGTCACTGACATCAAGTTTAACTGGCATCATCCAGGGCCAAGAGTGAATCTCTGTGGTGAGTCTGGGAGCCCATCCAACTCACACCTGTAAAGAAAACCAAAGGAAGGTTAATGGACAACACACAAAAAACAGGTAATATTGTATAACCTCCTTTTCTAAAGTGCTTTGTATATTCCTCTGTTGCTGTTCACAATGTACAATTTCTCTGGACAAATGGAGGAATTCCAAAGAGATTCTTAGAAGCTTGGTATTTCCGGAAGTTTTAGTATCATGGGTTGTGTGTGCCTCTATTCCTTCGCCCCTCCCCCCTCGTCCTAAAGACAGTTATAAAAAATATGCACAGGGTCTGCTATGCCCCTCCGGCAGTCTTTGGGCACTGTGGGGGCTCAATGCTGCCTGTGATGTTTAGTGTCTGAAACATACCAATGAAGTCAGAAATAGCTGATACTCTGAGTTATACATAATATGGGCAGTGCCATTGACCATCACAGCCCATTTCCTAGTATTATTACATTCAATTTTCCTAAAAATGCATTGTTTGTTACCTGGGTGTCATAAGACCAGAATTCGTTACACTTGGGACAACGGGGTTCAGTCTGGCCTCTGAAGTACTTTCTGACACAAGGTAAGTGCATTCTAATTCCACAGGAGTCACATACTTGGCTCTGAAATTAAGTGTGTTGAGTCATAAAACCTTTCCTTCAATTTAAGAGAAAGCTGTTACAAAGAGCAGCAGATATGCAATGCTTTGTTCCAAATAATGGTTCCCACAATATGGGTGGTGGACACACTCAACAGTCAAAGCTGGTAAATAGTAAAAGGAGGTATTTTTCTGTAAACTAAGAAATACTATTTACCTGTATGGACAAAATTTAGCTTGAAATACAACAATTTCAGTGCAATAAAGGAGACAAATTGGGATGGAAAAAGTAACATGGAAGTGTGTTAGTTGGGCAAGTCAGAGGATGCAGGCTCACAGACCAAGAAAATGTAGCAGTTTTGGAACAGGAATCCAGGCTGTAACTCCTTAAGCAAGATGGAACAGGTAATATCCCAGCTATCAAAACACTGCTTTAGCACGCTCTGCACTGCACACATGTTCCTTCTGAGGTTTTCACACAAACAATTCCTGAATTAAAATCCCAGGACCAAGAATGAACCTGTCACACTATGACCTCTATTGGCAAGGCCCTAAGAGGACACTGCTAACACCTCACTGCTAAACATCTTTCAGCACCAGGCGTTTAACATACTGGTTTAACCATGTTCCTCATTGCAGGAACACAATTTTCCAATTGTATACTTGGAGACACTGCTACAAGATAATTTTATTTCTAAAGACAGAAGATAAAGTGCCTAAAAAAAAAAAAAAAAGCGTTTTTTTTTACAAAATGCATGAGCACCACAACCAGATTACAAGACCAAGATTATACCTAAGGGAAAGCATCGTACACCTCAGCTATGACCATGCAAATCCATTGGCTGAAGTGATAAAACATGTTACCTGGATGGCGAGGCTGTGACAGATGTTACATTTCCTTGCCACATCCTGGTAGTTGCTGAGAATGTACTGTTCCATCTCAATTATGCAACGAGTATGCAGAGTATATTCTCCATTTTTCTAAGGAAATAAGTATTGAGATGAGGAATTTCTTTTAACTACTTTTACCTTTTTTGACTTTGCTAACCACCTGTTAACTAGCCACATTTTTCCACCATCATGAAACCAATATGCTAGTACAATGCAATGCCAGAACACTTTTGAAAAAGCAGAACTCCTTTGTTTAGAGAAGCAGAATAAAAATCCCACACCTTTAATAGAGATCTAGTCCTTGGGAAGCACAGAGGAGTAAGCATGTGCTCCTTAACAGAGGGATATGCTATTTTGGGATCCTCCATATGTATGTTAGAGGAAATTCTCCTGGCTTTCAATAAAATCTAGGCATTTCCTGCTTGATGTATTGTCTTGGGTTATGGAACCAAAAAATGTGTATTCTATTTCATCTGTTGAAAGCAGTTTGGGAAATGTAGGTTTTTTGTCTCTTGTAACTACGGGGGGAGGGGCGTGGATGCTTTCTGATAATGGCCCAGCTGTTAAAACCTGGTGGAGTAGTGTTCCTTATCTCTTTCCTTGCTCATCCC
>VZUI01091394.1:0-20929 GCA_013401135.1 Cettia cetti | reverse complement strand
TATTGTTTGTTTGCATTGTTAGAAATACTAGTAAAGAACTGTTATCCCTATCCCGTAACTCTGCCTGAAAGCCCCTTCAATTTCTTAAATTATAATAATTCGGAGGGGGGGGATTTGGATTCCACATTTCCTAAGGAGGTCCTGCCCCTCCTTAGCAGATACCTGTCTTTCAAACCAAGACAAGATGTCAGAGTACAGAAGAGATTAGCTGTTACTAAGAGTAAGATTGACGTGCACTGTGACGACAGCTGGATAACAGGCACTACCAATTGCAACCCTCCAGTGTGACCTGAGCACTGGCTGAAGTCAAAAAAATGTGTCAGAAAAATGTTTTCCTATGGATAAACCTGAGCTGATCCCAGGCCCCCTCTGCATATATATCCCTGAGTCCAGCACATGTGAAGCAATCTGGTGTTTGGCGTTAGAGATAAAGCTACAAATACAACATGGTTAAGAGGTGTTCCCTGAAAATCTGCTTATCTGAGGTGCTGTTCCCAGTAACTGCTGTGACTAGTAACTGTCTGTGCCTTTAAAGTTCTTTTCAACTGTCTTACAATCTGGCATATTGCCACATTTGGCAGATTTTCTAAATACCTTATGCAATTTTGGCAGCAAATCCAAATGCAAATACCAGCAACCTACACACACCTATTATTTTCTTCAGCTGGTTTGAAAAGCCATAGAAAGCAACACAGCAAATGAAAAGCACTGAGTAATGGGGTGTTCTACAAGAAAACCCCCTGACTATCCAGACCCTTCCAGCTCCAAAAGAATATATACTCAAGATTTCAGTCAGAGATGGTTAAAATGAAGCCTCTCACCACTGGTACAGCTGAGATGGGGCTGTGAACTGTGTAGTTAATTGCTGCTGCGACAGCACCCTGGTGAGTTGGGCTCCACTGTGCAAGTGCTACACCAGATCTGGTAATGTACTTGATAATATCTCACAGATAGATTCCGGCCTTGGTATCACTTCACATTTCCATTGCTGCAAGTTATAGGGATTCTTGTCTTGCTGGGCTTTCTGATCTGGACCACCATCAAATTCCTTCTCTTCCCTCTCTTCCAGCTGCAATAACTGGAGGATAATTTCCCCAATTGCAGAGGACAAAAATGAATCCATCTTTGCACAAGCTTCTGCTTCTTACCTTGAAGTGGTTGTGCTGTGCTCGAGGCTGCTCTGACAAATTCACTACATTGCAACAAACAGCAGAGAAAAATGTTATCAGACAAATAGAAAGGTGGAGAGATTTCTTTTTATTTATCATCTTCCAGAAAGTTCTGAAGTTCATTTCTTTTAAACACAAAGCAAAGGAAGAATAAAGAATTTAAAATAACTCTCTAGCAGGCAGTTTATTGCATAGTGCAGTGCCAGCTCAAAAAAGCTCTTTTGCTGTTGTTCATTGAATCCTATCCTCTTTTATCTAGTGCTATCAAAACCTGTAATCTATGAATATTATGTAAATTATACATGATGTTACACACTAGTAAAGTTTTACACTAGGTCAGCATAAACAGCCCTGTACAGACCATGTAGTCATGCCCAGCTTTATTTGTGCAAGAGATGGATGTGGCCCCTCTCTGTAGCAGGAAAACTTGCTTTGAAGAAGGCTCTTCAGCCCACATAGACCATCAGACCATGTCCTCAAACCCATTTCTGCTGTGAAAGACTGCAAGAGGCAGAGAGAGGTTTATAATGCCCACAAAGTACCCTTTGCAGACACAAAATTCAGCATTTTAGATTACATTAATTACATAAAAACAACTGGTTTAATACTCATCTTCCTCATCACATCATCCTCATTCTTCTTTGCTTTAAATCATATTGATAGAACAAGAATTTAAAAAAAGACAAACCCCAACAACGGGCATAAACACTAGGGGCCTCCTATACAGCTCCGTCTCTCCCACAGCTCCGTGCTCTCGTCCCACAAGCTCACCAGCTGAGCTGGCACGTGGTGTAAAAATAATTGCCATTGATGGCAATGAATACATTTTTCAACAGATACTTGTGCAAGGAATATCCCAGTTGTGAAAGCTCACCTGTTTTTTCTCTGAATGGACTGTGTTTACCTGTCTTTACTACAAAAGTCCAGCAAGGAGCTAGGTCAGCACTCCCCTTTTCCTTCCTCAGCAGGTGAGCAGTAAGACACGTAAAGGACTAATCTGGACAAGAAGCTTTGCAGTGCAGCAGTGCAGGGCATTCCATTCCTCTTGGTCAGACTGGAAGTAAATCCTGTTTTCTTCCCACCCAGGGTATGATAAGAGAGGATCACCGAAGTCAATGACAGCTTCTCATGGAGATATTGCTGATCATTGCTCAGTTTATTGCATAAATTCTACAGATTATATAGACAATTAACAGGGTTCACGCAATGGTTAGGCACCCTATGATTGGATAAAAAGCTCAGTCCACATAGCAGCAGGTACAGCTACACAATTGCTAATTGATTGGCAGCAGAGTCTTCTTTGTTTTTGCCTTATGAATAGCGTTCCTGTATTTAGTGTCTATGAGAAGGTATAGTAAGTTGCTACATATCTTTTGCTTCCGTGGGGAAGCATCCGTGAGAAGGATTACATTTGCTACTTTCTTGCTAATTCAAGGCAATGCAGGAACAGCACACCACAGAACCGAACAATACAGACACGTACAAAATCCTCAAAATGTTCCCTGATAGTATGGATTGTTCAGGCCTATCAATAATCCATGGCCTCCTTCTTCCACATATTCTTTTACAAGCACCAGCTTTCAGGTTTTAATGACTTTCTTCAGTGCAGCCAGAAAATTTTTTGATAGACTCTTCCAGCAAAGTACAAGCCAGCTGGCAGCAAGTACTCAGCAATTCAACATTACATTAGACAAAAAGAACATATTATACTCTATTAATTGTCATCCTCCTAACTGAGGCTTAGTGACTAGCATTTCTATTATATGATATATTGAGATATATAAATATATAAAAGATGTATATATATACACACATATGAATAACATTAATGAATAAGCTAAAATGTGTTAAATACTGCCCTCCCATACAGGCAACCTACAATGGCGAGAAACACGGTTTGGAATACAAATTGGAGCAGAATTCATCCCAAACATCACAGATACCCTAGAAGCCATTTGCTTTGCAATCTCTAAGATGATACAGGGGCTTCCTACCTTCAGTCAAAGTATGGGATGGGAAAGAAAGAAGAGCACAGGATTAAATTTAAATGTCCTAAACTGAGCCAAGGACAGAATTACCCATGATGGAACTCAGCTAAGACAGATGATTCTCTCTGCTGCTGTCTTTTGTTATCATCTTTCCTTTCTCTCTTCTCTAAAAAACAGTACTAAAAATATAGGGAGAAGATCTGTTTTTCACCTGACAAAAATATTTTCTGTTTAGTTCTCTTGAAATGAATTTACACAATTTTTGAATGGAACACAGTTACTACTGACTGCACAGCAGAAGTGCACAACACTGGCAGCCAAGGTTGTCACTGCAGACACTTGTGCCTAGAGCTGCTTCTGCTGCACCACCTAATACTCTGCTTCCATGTTCTATCTCCAGCTTCAACTGCCATAACCATGTCCATTGGGAGCCACCTGTGCCTAAAGAAATATTTGCATGTTTTGTGCTGCTTAATGGGAACTGTCATTTAGTTCTCCTACTATCCTTCTCCAGTGAAATGGCAAATCTACAGAGCCAGATTGGACTATGTTTTACACCACCCCCTGAAGCTGTTATTTTGCTTAGGACAGGGACAGCAGGAAACAACAACTTATGTAAATGTATTTTGAAATAGAGTAAAATTATTTTATTTAGTTTTCATTTCTGGACAGTATTTATCCACCAAAGATGAATTACAGCTCAAATACCAAGATTAAAAATAGTCTTTCATGGTTTGTTTTGATAAATTATGGGGTTTTTGATGTCAAAAATACCCACCAAGGCCTTTGAAGCCCAAAATAGTTTTAGGCAGTCTAAAAGAAATGTCATCATCTGTTCAAACTACATCTGAGAAAACTTAGGTAGAGGTACCCACTGCAAAATGAACATTTGCCTACCAATTGAACAAATGACTAAACAATTCTTCAATCATCTGCATTTTGGCTCAGTCACACAAGGTTAAGTAGTTTTTCAGTTATTTCAATTTAATGTCTAATTCAATACCAGAGAATGCAGAAGCAAAAAAAGTTTTAAATGCCACAGGTCTACTATTAAAAGACTGGAGATGCTCCCAGCTTCAGTAGCTTTTGCTTTCATTCCTTTATGAAACTGTTTCGTAATTGCTCAGCAGAGCTAAGTAGAGGGTTTAGGGCAAAATGTCTGTTCCAGGATTTGATGGTAACGCTGACACAACAAAGGCCAGCACACTTTTACATGGGGCTTCTGTATTCAGCTTTTTTTGCAAAAAGGAAGTACTTTATCCCTTTGAATCCACACTGGCAGTTAGACAAGTATTTTTTGGCTAGTAAATGCTAGCAAGCATTTATTTTCCTCTTAGAGTAGAGCAACCAGAAAAATATTTCTGCAGGAATTGTTCCTTCATGCCATAGACCAGAAAGGTCCAAGGTGCTGCTCCTGGCAGCCACACAGATTTCAGTCAGACTGGCATGAGAACCACTTTGCTTCCCCACAATGGTTCTGACAGCAAGAATTTTGAAGTGAGGTAGTTTATCAAGAGCCATACTACTGATTCCAAATTTCTTCTTAAAAACACCCAAAAGACTACCTTTCCACAAGGCACTTGTGTAAAAAAAGTATTTTCATTGAAATTTTCAGAATTGTGATTAATTTCTTTTCCAGTGGTGAGGTCTCCAGCCTTTTCTTTTCATCCTTTAACAAAGTATAATTACAGCTCATTGCACTTTTATTCTTACTTGTCTATGTAAACCCTAATTGGACTGAAAGTCAACCAGCATTGAATTAAGGGTATTCTTCTTGTATAGATACTCTAAATACTCTTAAAAGAAGCAATTGGTGTAAAGGTGCTTATTCTTGTTCAAAGGACATTATCTGAAGGATTATTTTACAACTTTATTCTTAAAATTGACTCAATTCAGACTCCAAAAACAGGTGCCATTTTGCAATTTGGTAACATATTTCCTGCAGCATTCAAGTCTTCTCCTCCCAGACATTCTTGGTGTTAAAACTGCCATGACAATTTTCAATACTTCAAATAGAAAACTGTTCTTCAAAACAATCCTACTGCTAACTTAACAATGTACAGAGCACAATTTAATTTGGATTTTAGGGTCTAGGAATTCTGAACCAAAAATATGCAAAAAGAACATACACTAACTGGGACAACAGTTATGACTTTCAGGCTTTATGGTTTGGGAATATCAGTGGAAAAATAAAGCAGATTTTTGAGCAAGCACGGCCCTTCTGAAGCATAGGGCAGTGCCCCCTGTCTGCTAAGAACATGGTGTGAATCACATATTCTCACAAGAACCAGGGTCACAAAACTTCACGTATTTCTGTAGCAAGCTCATTTTCTTGAGGCAACTTGAGAGATTCAGCTTGAAAAAGCAAGAGGTTATCTTCCTCCTATCTAGATACTATCTGCATTAAACATTTCAAGATTCAAAATAGCTGGATTCAAGAAGACAGACTGCACACTCACTTGTAATATCCATTCCAGCAGAGAATGGAGAGACCTCCATGAGTTCAGAGACCTCACCATCAGATTTTTGGGGCAACATCAGATCCTGTGCCACAAACAGAAGGTAAAGGAAAACCATGCCAAAAATGTTATTCTTTATGAATTATTTTAATGAACCAAATAGGAAGTGACAAACACAGGTCAAGGAAAACAACACAAAACCAGCCCCACCAGTTGTTGACAGAAGGTAAAGATACAAGAATGGCTGAGGATGATTTGAGGGCAAAGAAGAAAGCATAGTGAGAGATAATAATTCTTGCCAAGAATATAAACCAAATAAACAAATCACATAATAGTTTAAATTTCATGTCAAGTGCTTAAATAAGGTCTCTGGTTTTTTTTTTAACACAGTGAGTACACAGAACAATAGGGAATGCGCTATCCCTGAATTTACGGCAACAGGTTCTATAGAGCATATTCCAGATTTCTCCATATACTGGACACAAAGGTGGCTAAAAAAGAGAAGCAGAGAAAGTGAGGATCCTTTGCTGCCCAGCCAGGTCTCAGAACTGAAATGTGTTTTCTAGACCCCAGAATCTTTGGCATAGGTTCCTTTTCAATGTCTGCGTGAGTGCTTTAATCCCATGACTGTGAAGGTTGCAGCAGTCAGTTTCTCATACACCAGAAACATAAGAGCAGCAGTAAGGACTGTCTGCAGGAGCTTTGCTTCAAGGCCTTTGTAGAGTCCCACTAATCCAAAACGCCTAAGGAGGAGAAAAAAAAACCAAAACAAAACAAGAAAACAAGTATGAATAGCTTTCTGTAAGTAAATCAGTACACTACAAATAGGAATCAATATCTCAAGTTAATGACAACTGTAGGAATTGTAATCCCATCCTTGGTCTTGAGCCAGCTATGTTTAATAATATTTTAAAGAAAGAATAATGTAGAAATTTAGGGTCTTTTGTGCAAGAAACCTGCTTCTTTTCAAGTTGAGAAGTGAAATTAATTAGTATACATATGTATCCTTATGTACCCTTGATGTAACTTACTGTACAGACATTTAGGAGAATTTGGGTTTATGGGCTTACTCTACAATACATTACTAAAAACAGGTTTACTCAAATGTCAAGTTTAAGGGAGGCAAAAGGAAACAAAATCCAGATCCAGAAACATTTTCAAAATATTAGTAATATTGAAGTCTTCTCTATCATGGTAGGAGAAATAAAATGGGAAAGCTCACCTCACTCTCTGTTGAAGAAGGTAAAGAACATTTCTAAGACTGCCCAGTGTTTGGTTCTCTGGGTTCAACCTGTGACGTCCAAACTGAAAAAAAGGAAGAGTATGTTGCTGTACTATTTCTCCACTGTGCTTGGCAGAGAACACCATACATGCATGAAATCTGGAGAGCCTGCCCTAAACCTCTTTAAACATTTTCCAAATTATATGACCACCAGCAGAGAACAGAGGTCAAAGCTCACACTGAAAGCAGTAAAACTGTACATACTACTGTAATTTGGTTTGGTTTTAAGATGGATTCTAAAAAATATTTCTTCTCTTTCAGTTGCTCTGGAGGAAGCAGTTTTCAAGATCTCAAAAGCGTAATTTTGGTAGTCTTGGTAGAGACATGATACTCAAAGCAAGTTCTTTCTGGTTTATCTCAGCTTTCACTTCACAAAGATTCAGACCCTCCCACATCTGCAAATCATCACTATACTGAGATTCCATAGTTGAACACAAAATTTATCTGTCCATCAATGGTCTTGGAGCACATATGTGTGAACTGCTGTGGAAGAATTCAAAATTGTTTGATCCACCTACCTGGTCTAAATAATATTTCTCTTTTACTTACTGCACCTGCTTATCACCAAGGTGGTTTTCAGTGGGCATAACAGCTGCTGCTGTAGAGTTAAACTAGGAATTTCATCAACTCCTTTTCTAGCATTCATTGATACTTTTATGTGATACAGGTTGATAGTACTGTCAGCAACCTGTAACTGAATGAGTAATATACAGGAGTTGGCACACTTGTATTTGTAACAGCACAGCCTAATGACTTTTGAAGACTGTATTAAGCTTCTGTGCTAAGAAAGGTGACCGTGAGCAACTGCATGTTGGATGAGTTTTTTCCCAGAACATGCTCAGGCAACTGCTATTTCTTAGGTGCAAGAAATTACCATTGACAGTAGGTAAAGTATGTCAGTGGATTTAGGCAGCTCAGAAGTTTTAAGAGAATGCTAGGATGATACAAGTCCCTTTACTATGTGTTTTAATAATTTGGGTGGAAACAGCAGCAACAGAATGCTAGCAGAAATCTGCTGTTATTAGGTAAATATGCACTCAAAATCCACTATCTTCTCATCAGTAACTACCCATTTGTCAGTCACTGCCCAGATTATTCACAGGCTTCCACACTACACCACCATTAGATGCCTCATTCTCCTCTTTTCTCCACCACTGGACAGTTTTTGTACTACAAAGGTTCATCAAGAGAGAAGAAAACCATTCATTTTTCACTAGGATGTTAACACTTCAGTGTTTACTGCAGAAGATTTCCCAAAGGGATTAGCATTCTCTATGACAGAGAAAAAATACTTCAGTTTTAAAGAGAACTTTTTCATCTGGGATCACTGAGAACATTAATGGTATTGCTGTACCTCCAGAGGAAAATTTAATTTATCTGCTCTTTACTGACACATAGGCTGAAGAACGGTTTCATTGCATAATGAGTAACACCAGCATCACATAGTTTTAATGACTGAGAGAAAGACATACCAAACAGCAAAGCTGGAAGCTGCTACCCCTGTCAATTATACAGAATAACTGCTCATTATATGACAGTAAGAAGAGAACTGTGCCAAGGAGTTGAAAGCAAAGGTATAGAGACTTTATTACAAAGAACCCTAATAACTTTTAAAAAATAGTTACTTTCTAAAGGTTTAAGGTTAAAAAGAAAAAAAAACTCCTGTACTACTTTGATGACAGAACTTAGTTATGATGTGTAAGTTTATATTCATTATATTGAGCTTGTATTAGTTTGTGTGCAAATCTGCTAAAATTGTTTTTAAAATACCTGCAACTATATATCTTTTTTCATGCAGAATACTAGTTCTGAAAATACCAAGAATTTTCATAATAAGCCTACTCATAACTTTTTTTTAACATTACTTAGTGTAAGTGACAAAAACATCATCAATTAGAACAATGCCAACTTTAGATTAGAAAACACATCAAAAGGTAGCACAAGTCTGAACTGGACAGCATATTTGTCACAGACACACATTTCTGCCATCCTCGACTGATGTGTTCAGGGCTCCTGGGCAGCCTTTCATAAAGCAAAGAGACAGAAGTTGTTATGGTGTGTAATTTTGTGGTTTAATACCCTACGGTTTATTCCTTCCCTGCCTCACCCTCCCCGCCACCCCTGCCCCGGGGTGGTATTTTAGCCTGGGTTGTCTGTCTTCCCTGATACCTACCTCTATTCCTGAATGTTCCCTGTCAATTCTTCCTAATACCAGCCCCTGCCTGGACTGCCCCTTGGGGAAACTCCTATTCTTCGAGGCTTCATTGGTCTGTTTGTATAAATCTCTTCATATTAGCCTCTCTATTGGTTTTATGTTTTGTAAACTCCACCTTGTGCCCCTCCCCAGTCTTCTCCCTCTTGGCCCCTTGACCCCCAAACTCCACCCTGATTCTGTCCCTTAAAACCTATGGTACAGGATTTGTTCCCTGTCTTCACCTCTGCACTGTGTTTGAGTTATGTGACGTGAATAAAGGAATTTCGGATTGCATGTGAAGCCCACTTCGCTCCTTATTACACTGACCAGCGGCGACCGCTTAGGACTCTAGGACCCCAGGGGTTATGTCGTACCACCATCAAGTGCAATATTACCAGGCACAAGACGACAAGAAGTCACCCCTAGTGACTGCAGAGCTAGAGACAGAGTCCTTGTGTTCCCCATCATCACAGAGAGAGGATGGACTGGCACTGGATTTTTTAGGGGTTTTTTTTCTTTTTACACTGTCATTAAGAAGAAGAATTTTGTTTAAAAAGCTGAAAGGAGACAGAAAAAACATGAAGCCTCAAGACTGTAACCACTTCTCTAGGAACCATGGAAAGGAACAAAGGCTGAAGCTGTTCTGTGGCTGCAGCTCCACAAAACCTGCACTGCGGTGCAATGCTTAGGCTAAAACAGAGCACTCCAACTTTCCTTCCAGTTCTCCTTCACATCAGGATTAAACAGGAGCATCACAAATTAAAAGCAGACTGATGTTGCAACTTATCCTAACAGAGCTATTTTTGCTTAAATGTTTTTGTGTATCTGCAACTCCAGTAGCAGCTCAGTAGTTTAGCTACTACTGAGGTGTGTCCAGTCTGTTAAAACAGGATAAGGCATTGAAAGAAAGCACTAATTTAGCTGATCAAAAATTATGAAAACTTCAAAAAAAAAATGACTGCTGATAAAATTGCACAGTAAGTATGCTCAAGTCCTCTTACTTTGAAACATAGCATCCTAACTATCTTTTTACAGGTTACAAAAAAATCAAGATACATACACTCCAATTAGAGAGCTACAAATTATTACAAAATTTGCTTGAAAATTACTTTTTCCATATGAACAATTAACATGAAAATTCCCTTATTAGAGGAGTCTGAAAAGCAATACTCTTAGCACGGAAGGGCTGTTTCCAATAATTCAACTCATTCTCCAAATTTGTCCAAGTTTTAGAACATACACAATGGCTTTACATAACAAGCAAGTTAAAGCTCCACCTTACTTAGGAAAATATATTTCATGTGGAAACACTAATATTTAGCTGTTACAGAGTTTAAAGCATAGAAATTAAAGTACAGTATGCTTCAGCATGGCTAGGTCTCCTCCTTCCCCTCTACTCCCCAGTTTTATCTTGACAATATTGGCACATTCTGAAGGCAGCAGCATTATCCAGCATATATACAAACCACATTAAGAATAAATGCAGTTGTTTCCATTACCTACATAGCCAGGCAAGCACTTAAAGATATTACTTATGAGGGAGCTCAGTGTCCCCTGATGAATCACCTCCTGGACACTGACAAGGTCGAACAACAACACCTATGAAAGAACTTTTTTTTTTTAAATTACCATAGATCATTATAATAGTTTTGTTTATAACTAGGCAGAAACATTAATTATGTAGTGGTTTTAAGTTTGCTTATCTCTGTTTGTTAAATTTAGTGTAGTGGTTTAGATGGATTTTTTTGCTGTGGGATAGGATTAGGAGAAAATGGGAGGCAGATTTAACTTAAAGGTAAACAGATTTATGAACACACTAAAAGAAGAAAATACAAATCAAAATGAAACTTTCAAAATACTCTCCCTTGCCTACAAATTGTTTACTTTTTTACAAACAACATAAAGAAATAAAACTTATGATTTTTAGTTAGTTTTACTATTTAAAAAATAATCTTTTATTAGTTCTTTATGGAGAGGAGTTAGTTTACTTTGGAATTTCCCCACACCGACAATTTAGAACAGTTTTCTTATAGGTTTTAACTTTTATAAAACAGCCGCCCAGGGAAAACTTGTTTCTGTGAAATCTCTTTTCATTAGCAGTTTTTAAAGTTGCTTATGGGTTATAGGACTCAGGCATATTGGGGTATTACTTTTCAAAGATGAACAACTCTAAAGGTAAAGGATTTTTATCTTAGGGAACAGAGATGTCTTCTTAGTTCTTCACTGGTACAGAGGGCTTCTCAACTCTCTCTGTTCAAGCATCTTACGGGATTACAAGGATCATAATTATTTTACTCAGTCTATTACAGATACTTTGCTCAAAAATTACAAATCTAAACAATTATCTTCTTAAATGCATATTTTTTCTATGATTTAAAGGGATAATCTACATATAGAGTTTATTACTATGGCTTAATAAGAAAAGTACAGTTTACAATGGTAAGCTTTTCAATCTTTTGTTTCAATAGTCTTTTTACTTTCTGTTTACTGACTGTCTATGTTGTGTTTCTTTATAGTTCAGTCACTTTGTCCTTTTCCTATCTCTCAAGGAAAGGTTAGAGCTCCGGAAGTTTAATTTTGTGCTAAGAAAGTTGAAACTTGCCCAGGCTTGCAGTGGTCATGTGATCTCTGCTGGGCTGCAGTTCTAGTTGTACGCCTGTAGAAGCTTAAAACCGTGCTGATGGGGGAGGCTGGTAGATACCTTCCTTTTTACTCCTGGAAACAGTTTTAGCTTTATATGTGTATTCACAAGGTCACATTCAGCTTTTTCAGTGACTAAACAATACGTCAGTATTTAAGAATTGGCTTTTAGTAAGTCTCTGTCTTTTCTAAAAGAATTCTAAACTCTTAACAAGGAAATGTTTTTACTTTAACTAAAAACTAAGCTGTGTTAACTTACAACAGTCATCTGGAAACAGACTGGTTTTAGAAGATTTAATTTGAACTTCCCACTTGACACATTTTCCATTTATATTCCAAGAAGTAAATGTACATTTTTGTAGTGCCTAAAAGCAGTCCAACGCATCAGATTCTGTGAGACACTGTACCAATACAATACACTGGCAATCCTAGCAGCTACTTGAAACAAACGTGCACCTGTATACCAAGTTCAGTCAAAACCAAAGAGGAGACTCATTCTAATCAGTGACCTGCACTGGGAAAAATGCCTCCCAAAACAATGGGTCCATTAACACAAATAAAAACAAGCCATGTGAACAAGGCTTGCATGATACAGACCAAGTCAGAGGCAGAGTTACTATGAAATGAAATTATTACTTACCCGCAGAATTGACTGTACTGTCTGCAGCGGATAAGTGAGGGTGGTGGCAACTGCTTTGGCTATTGCACCAAAGACAAAAGCATCCAAAGATGTGAGCTGTTCAATAGATAAAGAACAGATTTATTTCCACATAGTACCAAAACAGTCAATTATCTATTTGTTTTTGAGGATTCTGTACCAGTAACTGCTACCAGATTATCTAAGGATCTTTGGCATAAAGATTTAATGAAATCTCAGGGTCTTTTCATTTTAAAGAGTTGGTTATGGTTCAAGTAACTTACTTTACCACATCTTAAGTTTATTTTTAACTTCCACCTGTTTTTGCATTTCTCAAGATAACTAGACTACTAAAACATGGTTGATAAAAGGCCATACAATTAGACCACTTCAAAGCACCAAGTGCAGACAAAAGATAAGGTAGTATCATTTAAACATACCATCTGTCAATAAGCATTTCAGATTTTGCAACAGTGAAACCAAAAAGTCATACCATGCTTGTGAAAAGGTGACAGTGAAAGATTCCTTGAACACCACTCTGTATTCCTGAGACATAATCACCACATTCTCAGGAGAATTTTAGTCTTGATGCCATAGGCTAAAAATCTCATCCCCTATTAGCTAAGAACCCCTGCTGAAGCCCATCCTCAGCCCCAAAGGTCTGCTCCAGGATGCACCAAATACATTGTTACAGCCTATGCTGATTACAGTGCATCTCAGACTAACAGTGTGAATTAATCACTGAACATAAGCAGGTGCCCATATTAAAACATGCCCAAAACATATTCCAAAATATATTGATTGCAATCAAAAAAACACTCACGCATGCACATCTTTAAAAAGGTCAACCTGATATATTTAGGCCAACCAAGGAAAGACCAAATAGGAAGAAAAATGTTTTCCAAAATACAAATTACCATTCCTAGCTGAAAAAAAAAGTATTTCCCCTTTTCACTGATCATGCACAAAGAAACACCCTAATTTAAGGTGGAACTAAGTAATTTAAAAGAAACACAAGAAATAAATACATGAATAAATATGTTATTAGCCAACAAGAAAATAACTTCAGATGGATGCTAAGCTCACCATTCAAAAAATGTGCATAGGGTAACTGAGATCCATCGGGCACAAATGGAGCTACAGCTGCAGTATTAACTAAAGACAGTAAAAAACCCAAGCCTCATTGATGATGTAAAATCTCATGTAAAACTAATCTCACTATGTCTCAGGGAAAAACAAGATGGCTTGGTAACATACTGCTATAACCTAACAGTCTAAAATCCCAAATTAACAGCAAAGCACCACATCGCAAAGATATATTATGATGTTATCAGAAAATGTAATACAAACGCTTTTCAGTTTGCTGGAACATAAAAGAACATGAGTTCAGCTGAGATCCTATATCTGATATAGACAAGAAAAAAGAATAAAAAAAAGAAGAGCACTATAAAGGAGGGATAGAAAAGTGATTATACTTCTATTCAGAAAATCAGGAATGTATGGTTGCAATGCTATGTTTAATTCTAGTATCCATCCTTAGAAAAATTATATTGAAAAATTGAGGTCTTTAAGAAAAAAAAGGTTATTATTTACTGCAAAAAGGGTTAAAAGCAGACTTCAAAACAGGCAGTACGTAAATACTTATAAAAGATATATTAGAATTGAAATCTCTACTTTAGATCAAGACATGTGAACATATGCAAACAAATGTGGACAAGAAGTTCAGTTTTATTTTTACTGGTAGAAGAATTTATTACAGGACTCTCTTCCCTAGGGACATGAAAGATTCCTGTCTCATTTCATGATGCTGAACCCTTCTTAGTCACACTAATTCAAAAAACCACTTGAAAATACAAGAACCAAAACCAAACCTACATTCTGAATTTGTTCAAGTGATGCATATCAAAAAACCTGTCTTGTAACAAAGCATGTTCATCATCTGGCCTGAAAACCTACTCACTTGCAGCTGCTTTTTCAAAAGCTTTCGTTTAAAGCCTTCATAAAACATAAACTGTATGGCAGGATTGAAGACCAGTAGCAAGGAGGGGAAAATACCATTCCACAAAGCTAAGACTCCTTCATCTCGTACTATCTGATGAAATGCATCTGAGACAAAAGGTGAGGAAAAAAATCATTAGCATTTTGAGTATGAAACTGAATATAAAACATATGAAAAGTTACTCTTAAAGCCTAATACTCAAAGTATTGCAATCTTTTATGCAAGCATTTTTATCTTCCATTTTAATCCAGAAGTTAACAGAAAGGTAGTGACAAAGGAGGTTCTTGTTCGCATCACCATTAACATAAGCAAAACTTATCATCTGCATAGGCAGCCCCCTCTTTTTTTTTTCTTTAAAGTGTGGCACTCACATTAATTAAGAATTCACATTAAGGACTTCCAAACCTTCTTCAAAATAACAGTAATGTTTAGTTGGCTAGTTGGTTGGTTGGTTTTAAAAGGAGGACAGCCTGAACATGTGAGTGATTAAGAGATTAAGGTGAGTGAAGTTTAATTTTCAGACTGTTTGTCCAAACTCAGATTCCTAGCTACTACTTCATGACACTCACTACTGCTCTATTATCTGTATGATAACATACATATCTGCCCTTGCAAAGGTATTTTATTTACAGGAGTGCATACTGCAAACTCCTAATTACCATCACAAAAAGCCAAAGTGACTGCAAAGTGAGGGAGTAGCATAGAGATTACAGGGTGAAATCAGTTACATGAACAAAAGTCTTCGAAGTCCTTGATACATTTCATTTCATGAACTTCTCTTTGGCTTAAGACAACAGCAGGTGTTTACCTATTATGCCTCTGTAATTGGTCGGTACAATGTCTTCATTTCTGAATTTTGCTCCCTGCAGCTTCAGGCGTGTGTTCACTACCCAGAGAGGGGTGGTTAAGAGTACATTCACTACTCCTAAAGCAAAACACAGCACAAAGAAAATCAGCATGGAACAAAAAATTTGAAATGTTTTCTTATCCCCCTCGATTCACATGCTACTTGAAATTTCTGGTAGGAATGAGGAAAAACACCAACACAGCATATGGGAAAAGTAAATGACAATTTGTATCCTAAGTCCTGGATCCTTTGTTCCAAAATACACTTACATGGAATTTTACCACAGACATACAGTCAACTTAAGAACTTCCTTCCTTACTTCCATCAGCTATTCAGTCAGTCATTACACCTACACTGAAAGTATAAGAAACTACCAACTCCTCCCCCACCCCCCCAAAAAACCCAAACCCAGAGGGCTTTTTCACAGGTTTGTTTTTTGGCTTTTTTTTTGTTTGTTTGTTTTTTAATCAGCTTGATTCTATGCATTTGCACCAACAACAGTTCCCTGAAAATCACTAGCAAAGTCCACAGTGGTAACTTTTCACACTGGATATGCTAGAAAAGTCACTAATGTTACCATCCCTTCAAAGAAAGCACTGCAGCATTCACATAAGAGGAAAGAATAAAAAAGATTATATGGTTCCATTGGACCTGCATATATCTAGGAACTTTCTGTCACTTTCAGGTGACAATCCAAAACTAAGTCTGAAAACTGACACCCAAATGCTTACATTAAAATTTCTTATTGTAATTGAATTTTTTTCAAAATTGGCATATATGTTTTCCTCTGAAAAAACCCCAACTATCACCTCTCCCTGCCATTTGTCTTCAACATCTCAGTGATGATGCTTAGATACCTGGTAATCATCACACCAAACACAAATATCATACTAAGCCACAAGGGCACTGTGCTTTGTGCCAGAATTCACAATAGGAATGGTTTACGCATCTCCTTAGGAGGCAGGGATGGCATAGAGGAGCAATCAGAAAGAAGCAGGTCTGCATTCAGTAGGAGGTGTGAGCACTCAGTGTGGCCTCCAGAGGACTTAATAATGAAAATCATTAGATAGAATATACCAAAAAATACATTCTTGACAAAATGGAGATTTTTAAGTATTACCTGCAACAACCCCAAGAACCAAGTCTTTTCCAGTGGTTGAATGCTGACCTTTGACCCATAGGGCTTTAAGACTATTAAATGTATAAAAATAAACAAAATTGGAGCAGCAAAGGCTGGATATAACAGGGAACCATCCTCGATATGGTGCCAACCTAAGGGAGAGCAAAAGGTCACAGTAAGAATCAGTAAAGTATTTATGTGATCTGGATGATTTTATGTATTGGTGGAGGATCCCAGAGATACCATGCTGTATACTACAGGAAGTACTAACTAGATATGTCTTTATCAGCAATGGTAACAAACCATACTTAACTCTTGAGTAAGGAAAAAAGGAATCTGGATTCTCATATAAAATCTAAAAATTGAAGACTAGTTACTGAAATTCATATACTCCACCTAGGAGAGTTTTGCAAAGAATGCAACCTGAGGACACAAGATACTCACGTGGGAAGAATTTTTAACAAATGCCTTACTGTAAAATCTAAGGCAAATCAGTCAGGTAAGTAAGAGAAAGACATTCTCTAGTTAAATTTAGCTAGATTAATCACAGTTGAAAAACTGAGTATCATCTAAACTTGTCTTGATTTAGGACTGATTTCATAGCAACTGACTAACAAAGCTCCCTTCTCTGACAGGCCTGATGATCCTGTAAAACAGGGACATTTCAACAGCTGTCCTACATTCCCAACATATTCTACAACATGCCCAGAAAATGGATAATGATACACACCTTCACTGGAGTTGAACAGAACAGGTAGAGAGCTGCTATCATGTTAAAAGCATAATAAATCACCCCAACAGCAGTAATTATGAAGGCTCTTTAGAATTCATTAAAATACTGGGAGTATATAGAATTTAAGGCTCTCCAATAAGACTGTAAAAGATGCAAGGCTGGTAAACACTATATATGACTATTCTTTAAATGTAAATGCTACTTTTTAATCTCAAATCCATTGATCCCATGTAGCTGGGAATACACCTTAAAAGACTATTTCTGAAGTTACAGGCTTAACTAACCATAAAGTTACAAATTAATTGACTATGCAGTTATTTGTAAGACAAATTAAAACAATTCTTATATTACCTATCTCTTCTGTGCTGGAAAGAAAGAAACATCCTCTAGGGATCATGTCCTCTAACTGCGTGTTAGTTTGGACTTGGTTGATTTATTAAGAATGACTTCTGATGATTTTTCAAATGAAACATCTTGTGGTACAGAACACGAAACTAAAACAAAACCCATGTGTTTATTTTAATGACGTAAGTTGTCAGTAGCAGCATCCATGATTCACTGCAATCTTGAGAAAAACCTGGAGTACATTAGTGAACACCTTTCAGATCACCTAGAAAAAGATGGAAGTGCAGGGAAGAAAACTCTTTGATAAACTTCTGCAGGAAGTCCTTCAGCTCAACCTACTTGCTTTATCTAGATGAGAGAAGGAGTACCACAAAAGTATGGTAATAAGACAAGACTGTACAAGCTAATGTGAACAAAATGTTATGAACTCACATCACATTTCAGATTTGTTGCTGTTTGGACATTTTTTGTTACTTCGGACACATCTCTAAATTAGTACCATTGCTTTGCCAGGCCTTCCCAAGACCTTTGGAAGAAGCAATGTTCCTTTCTTGCCAGAGCTACTGATTTATCTCTTTCACAGGAAAAGTAGGATGAACAGTTTTGCAGTCTTTGCACCTTAGTTAACTTCTTCATTTTTCTTTTTTACTTTTTCCTTTTTTTTTTTTTTTAATTGAAGTTTACTTGCCACCCTCACATGACAGAGAAAATGTGGGAACAAGAGAGACAGCTGGCAGAGAACTCCTGATGCATACAACTGCCCGCGTTCAAAGGTGCCACAGCATTATGGGCCAAGTTAAACATTTGTAAGCTTTAATGTTCTGGAAGCTCTAGTCTACTTAGGAGTTCCAGGGGTTCAGTTAGGAAAATACTTTTAACAAGGACAGGCATAAAACTGTTTTGTCCAGCCAGCTCAGCTCAGACTATGACAAATACTAAAGCACATCACAGTGTTAACTGCTTTTAGACAGATGTTGAATCCCACCAGCAAAAAGTATCATGTGTTGTTTATTTCTACATGCTTAGAAGAAAGAAAAAACCTTCCAACTAGGAAACATGTTTCAATTCTCCTCTTGAAAGTGGCTCAGTTGTCCAGGAGTTTCATCTTGGTTACTGAGAAATTGACACACCCCAGAATCCAGGCAAACAAAGCTGGTTGATGAGGTATATGAAGGTACATTTGCATTTCTGAGGAGACACAGCTACCTCACTAGTGAAGGCACAGTTACATCACTGAACAGATCAATTACATAAGGTGCTCAAGAAAGTTAATCCTAGTTAGCTAAAGATGAACACATAAGATTATACAAGTCATATCACACTTGTGTGGAGACATTTCAATTCAGAATAAAAATCTGTCCAGACAGATACAGGCTAAGTGTTCCACTTTAAAAGCATATTCAAATTAGTTTTAGAGCTTGTTTACAAGAAGACAAACAGAAAATTAGTATCTACTCACAGGCCTTCTTCCTTGATTATTTCCAAAAGGACTGCTGGTGTTGTCTTTGACTTCCGCTTCTCATCAACTGGAAAGCAAAAGAATCAAACTTTCAGATGATTCAAAATTTTAGTACTCTTTTTCAAGTCCTTATCCTTGCAATTCTGAATATACTCTATAAGCACATGTTTCTTCTTCCTCAAAAAGGATAGAAATACCGTATTTCTCCTTTCTTTTTTTTGTTAGGTAAGACTACTTCCTTTTTTTGTTCCTCCCCAGACTGGCAGGTTCTGTTGTGCTCCACGGTATCTATAATTACCAGTTCCTAATAGTTGTGACATGAACTGAAGGTAGGTTCCCCTTAGATAGAGGGCTAGAACTGGGCCTGCCTAACTGCTCTCAAAATTACTCCCTGGACAGCAAACTAGCACCAGTAGCAGAGCAATCTCCTACAGTTCACCTGCAAACAGCTAAGCTTTAGCAAAGCAGTCTCTTTCTGCACTGAAAGCTGTTCATTTCTCAGCCACATACTTCTGATGACCTGGCTGATGATCTCCCTCCAGTTCCTAATAGAGCTTTAGTCATAGCTCTAAAATGCTTGGTGATTCTGTGACTTTTGATTAGAAGACAGAGTTTTAGAACAATAGAGTTTATACCCAGATGCATTTTTGTAAATATTGGATATTCCTAATCTCAGTTCTAACCCTGACTTTCCCCTTTAAACCATCCACTGGAATAATTCTAGACTTGCTTTTCATTATATTGTCCCTGCATTTTGAAGTGTTCTCAGCAGCCAAAAACAACAACACACAAATATAATCCTGTGCAATCTCACATCTTTGTTTTTGTCTTTGGTCTTAGATAAGCATTAAAAGCCACACAGCACACAGTCTTTTCAGCTAATTAAAAGGTTCCCCAGCTTTCAAAAGGAAGAATTACCTTCAACTGGAAAAATGGTGTTACTGTGACACAAGTAAGAGTCCTGTTCATGTAGAACACACCCCTACAACCACCCTTACAAGTGCCCAGGCCAAGACAAATAGAAATGCTATTGTACAAAGAAACTAGATTTTGACACTTACCCTGAAGTCTAAGCCTAGCTGTATCCAAAGGAAAAAATACAGTCATTGCAGTCATACTGCCCTGAAAAACAAAATAAACTGGCTGTATAGTGTATCAGCTGCTTATACAGTGCCTGCTAGACTCTTTGTAACCTTTCACTTCTCACCCACAAAGCAGTCTGCTGAGCAAGTTTAAAAGGGGATGAGCTCCATACATAACAATGCATTGTTTTTATCCCATACTTACAAATGAGGATTTTTTCTCTTGCATTAGATAAGGCTAAATTTAAAACCATTAAAAGCCTTTTGCCATAAGAGAAAGTTTTTGAAGCCTGAAAGTTGATCTAGTGAGCAGAAAGCAAACATTGCACTTTCTCTACCTCTTGTTAGCCTCAAAAAGGCCCTGGCTTGTCATAAACCTGTTTTCCATGTATCTGCTAAAACTGTGGCATCCTCCTCTACTAGAAGCTGTGAAAACTGTTTAAATTGTGGGAAGATCTGGGATACATCAAGTCACTCAATGCTGTGTTTAAAGTACAGTGCACAGTGTGACTTGAGCTTTTCTACAGCTGTCTTATGCCATACATTTAAGTGAGCTTTGCCTGTGGAAACACTCCAGCTCCTCAGCAGGCTGCTTGGACTTATCTCTACAACCAACAAAAGATTAATTTTCTGGTGGTGTTTCCACACTAAAACAATTCTGGGTTGAAGTCTTAACCAGTGTTGGGGCCCAGGGCATTGCTTTGAATACCCTGAACTGACAGAGACCTGTACAGGGGTGTTTGGAACCTGTACAGGGGGGTCTGGGATCTGCACAGGGGGGTTGGAGACCCTGGTACACAGCCCAGAAGGACAATGGCTTCGACTTTAGTCCATGGGCAAAACTTCCAACACTGAGAGAGGAATTACAAGCCACAAAGGGTAGTAAAAAGTAGTGTAGTTCCTCACATTTGGGTTCTTAGAATAGAGGTGAATGGGGACAAGATGGAGGAATCTGGGCGGTGCCCTGGGGTCTTC
>VZUI01091393.1:0-31599 GCA_013401135.1 Cettia cetti | reverse complement strand
CGCCCCCCTCCCCCCCCCCCCCCGGGCACCCGTGGCCCCGCCGTGTGGCCGGCCGGTGCAGCGCCGGGGATGCTGCGCGGCGGGGCGGGTCCTGATGCACAACCATCTTAGAGAAGTGCCAGGGGACAGAAAGGCTCGCCAGCGTAACCCCCATCTCGGCACTGCCCGTGATCCTGCACCACCCCGAAACACGGGGTGACAGAACACGAGTGTGTTAGGATGCTACAGAAGGGCTGTTGGTAAGGTGACTCCTGGAGCTTAAGGGCTCAAAAGCTCTCTTGCTCTCACGCTCCTGAAGGTCCGAATAGCACAGCACACAACCCCCTTCTCTCGGCTGGCAGCACAGGAGCAGCCTCCATTTACTCTGGCACGGATCAAGAGCTGGAATTCTTTTCCCCAATACGAAGCGGAGTAGCCCCCAGCCCTGGGGGTCAGCTCCAAGGTGTTCTCCCTCTCACAGAGATCTCAGCCAGTGTCAATAATGGCATTTAACTGGGGACCTTACAAAACTCAAGTGTGACAGGAGAGCTCCTACATCAAAGCAGTTCTTAAAAATAGTAAGAGACCAAACCCGAGTGAAAAAGCTACACCAGATTACATCTTAAAAAACGTAAGAGAAGCAATTCAAGAAATGTCTTATGAGGAAATACATATTTATCAGTATGGTTAGTTTAAATCTTTGCAATGATTGCAGTATTGTCAGAAAGCAGTAAATGTAAAGTGTAAAATAAACCTATTTGCCTCTCGAATGTCTTATTCCAGTAGTCTCTGCTGTTACAGTACAACATCTAAATCATTCTATTTGCTGTAGAACAACAGCAGCAAATAATGTATCGCTCACTAATTACTCCATGTCACACCTCTCAGCTAATAGATTCCATTTCAGGCCAGGAATAAGCCATCTCCATTTTATTTTTCTTCTAAATGTCACCAAGCAAAAGAGTGGCTGTCATTCCATTTGAACATATGCTTTGCTGCTTTATTTTTCCCAGTTTATTCAAATTGGTATTGTACACTATTAGGGAATAACATGTCAGCAAAATGTACCTATATGAATCTTTTTGGACTGGGCACCATAGGGATTCAGTAACATTAAGGTTTACTCGATGCAAAGAACTGTGGGAATTAATATAGATAAAGAAAATCAGATTGTCTCTTAGGAACAACCAAGCCCTACATTATGCAAAGAAATGTCAACAGATAAATATAGTAATTTTTTTTTAAACTAAACCAATTGTAAACCAAAGTATTAGAGGAACTACTATTATCCAGTATCACTGAAACCCTTTGGTCTGCACATCCTAATCTTTTTGTACTGTCCTCCAGTGAGTTTCAGAGGTTCAGTTTTACCCTGATAAATATTATGCTCATTTTTAAAATCAGCGATCTCCTGCAGCCCAGCCTGACTTGGATCCTCACCCCCACTTAAAATCAAACTGTTTCTGAGATGGAGGCGAGTCAATATCCTGACTCATGGACATATAAACCCTTGAGCTACGTACTGATCGCAGGTAAAACAGGGGAAGGGTCCCTCCATCCTCCAGTGCATACAAAGTGCGGAATGAGCACAGCCTGCTCTGCCCCACGTTCCTGTGAGAGCCCAGGCCTGGACATCAGCCCCAGAGTCGGGGCCGGGCGGGCAGGGCCCTGCCTGGCACAGGGACCAGCACAGCCGTGGCAGTGCTACACCACAGCAACTGGAGAGGAACTAAGGCAATCTAATGGGCATAAAAACTTGTCTTCTAGAAAGCAGACATCTGCACACATTGGTGAAGAAATGGTACAAAAACACCTGCAGCCACTTCTGATATTTACAATAGCAGGGAAATATTAGTGATAGTTCAAAGAGTACTGAAAAATTATCCAGAGAACAGAAAACAAGCTAACGTAAAATATGAAGCTTCCATATTTCAGCTTATTTAGCTTCTGAAAAAAAAAAAAAAAAAAAAAAACCTGACAAGAAACTGGATTACTTTGGAAAGGTACTTAAATATAGGAAAGAGATCTCGATAGTATGACCTTTTCAACCTGGCTGACAAAGGCAACGGTATCCACTTGCTGGAAACTGGAGCAAGACAAACCTAATGTTGACATTTCCTGACTATGAGGGCAATTAAACATTTAAATAATATTTATCAGCAGAGATAGCGGGTATACCTTTGCTTGGGTTTTAAACATGAGATTAGATATACTTTTTAAAGATAGGTTTTAACTTAGGTTTGGCAGAAATCCAGTCGTGTGTGTCAGGAGGTTGCTGAAATACTTGAGCTGGTTCCACAGAGAGAAACAAGGGAATGGCACTGCTGGTACTGAATATGGGTGTCTGAACATTGTCAAGTGTAGGCTCATCTCACAGACCATTCAGCACTAAGAGTTCTCCTCAGTGTACAATTTCTTGTTTCTCTGGAGAGGCAGCTTTATCTCTGTGTTGATCTTTGTAATGGTGTCATCAGTAATACTTATTTCCCAGAGCACAGCAGGAAGAAAACCACCTTGAAAATAAGGTACAATGATGAATGCTAAAACAGCAAATCATATAACACAAAATACTCCAAACTTCAAAAATATTGCCTAAACATACCTGCTAAGTTCTTTTTAAAAATTGTCACGCAGAACTCTGGGGAAAAAGTAAAATACAATAGGAGGCAAGACTGTAATTGTTAACAGTACAGAAACTCTGTAGAGGGCAATTCTTCAGCACAAGGGTGGGGGTTTTGTGTGTGTTGCTAAAGGGAATTTCACTTTGGCCCATTGGAGAATTCCTGAAAAGTAGGAAGCCATCCCCTTCTTTTCTAGTTCGGGTCTAGGGTGGACCACAGCATGACACAACTTTGGCACGACTTGGATAGCTCCCTGGGGCTGCTGGAACTTCCAGAGGGGCCTGCCCAGTCTCGTTTCAAAGCAGCTTTTGAATTGCAGGAGACGTATGCATCAGCCTCAAGTCTGCTTCTTTATCTTTAGCTAAGTTTAAACTGGAATTAGAAGATACACCACAAACTCAAGAAGGAACAACTTCAAAAATATTGTGACGGAAAAATACTTTCTACTTCACTGTACAAAATACCAATACACACATTTTCATGAGAAAAATACGTACAAAAGACTTCCCACCAAAAATGAAAAAGAAAATGTCTGTCATTGTGAGAGTAGAAAGACTACAGAAACAGTTCTTGTGTTTGGGAGTTTGCCAATGAATCAGAAAGGGCTGGTAAAAATGCATTCATTGTGCAGAGCCCCCTCACTCTGGAAAAAACTCCTTTATTCACAGAGACAAGATTCTGCTCTCATATATAGCATGATAACTCCTGTGAAGTCAATGGGAGTTGACTTGCATTACGCAGGGATTTTTTGCCCAGATATTCAGGATTTGTTTACAATAGGAACAAGAGACTCTAACTATTGTTAAAAACTATTTCACTGCTTATTTTTAATACAAGGGGTTCAAAGTGAGGAAAGCTCACTTTGTAAGAATTTCATAACTATCAGGGGTTTTATCCATTTTATAACGTGTTGTCAGAGTTCAGTTTCAGATTTTTTTTTCATGGAAAAGTAAAAGAGCTTCTTAACAAAAACTGATTTGAGAAGAGTTTATAAAAATGAGGTATCTGTCTTAATTGCTGAAGCATTTTCTATCCTCTTGAGCTAATATTTTGTAAACAGCAACTGAGTGAGGGATCACAGGTGTTTACTGGCAAAATCTGTCTACATCAGTGAAGAACAGGTCTGAGACAGAAAAAAAGGGAGCTGGGCAAGACAGCTGGCATTAGTTCATGGCTATCGCTGGGAAGGGAGCAGAAAGGGCAGGGACAAATGACAAGCCATTAGGAAGAAGGGCTTAAGGGGGAAAATTAAACACAAGAGAGACAGGGTGAGGAGTTTGGGCTAGAACTTCAGTTTATGATGAAACTCCCATTAGTTATCAAGTGCTGCTGAAAGAGATGGTCCCTCTTCTCCCTATTCCACTGTCCCTTCCAACCCTGGCTGTGATTTTTAGCATTGGTGTTCATTTTACCCCATGATAACCTGATTCAGAGAGCTGAACTGAAAGAAAAGGAACTATACAAGTTTAATTCCCTGACTCAGCTCACAAGGGAGACCAGGACAGACAGTAGGAGGAACGGGACGGACTACCCCTTTCAGTAGCAGCCCACAATTAGATTGGCAGAACCACATCCTGAGTTCAGCAGGGGACTCAGGCAGCAAGCCAAGGAGAAAGCCAGCACTGGCTAAGTCAGGAGACTGAGGCTGAAATGAAGTCTATGAAGACAAAACACTGTTGAAAAATTGATGTTAAAGGGAATGAAAGGCCTGGAGAAGTGAGGTCAGGTTTGGAAGGAGGAAGAGGATAGAAAGAAATTGCAGGAGTCTGTCCTTGCTGCAGCATTATGTTCTGCCCATGAAAATACATTAGAAAATACTAAATTTCACTATCCTTTACCACCAAATTTTCTGATGCAAATGATGAGCCAATGTGCATATGTCATTGCCTTCCATTGACATAGATGATGACAACTCCTTACTCTTATCAGTAACCAATGCATGCAGCAGCAAAGTCTATTGCAGTCATCTAATCTTAGTGATTAAAGCAGTGGTATCATACCAACATGATAGTACTGACATGTCTCTAGGTCATTTAAAAAACAGAAAAAAAAGGATAAAACAAAAGAAGACAAAGGAACTTTGAACACCTGTAAGGCTACAAAATAGTTTTAAAAGGTTGACGCACACATGGCTAAAGACAAGCAAAAAAGACTCATTATAAACTTTGCCTCTAAAAGGGATACCTACAAAACCAAAAATTTTGGCAGACAAAATTTGGTTTAAATTTTTCTGGATTTTATCTGGTATGTCTGTTAAGATATCTATCACATGAAAGCATTCATCTTTTTCATTCGGTTTTCCTTCTGTATCTGCATTTCCCTACTGATGAAATTTTAGTCTATACAATGCAGTAGTTTGTGCAGATGACTCTGAAATACAATAGGTTGCCCCTCTAATTTACTTAAATGGTACTGAGAAATTGCCCACTGAGAAATTGTCCCACGATGGGAACTAGTATTTTCAGTTTTCCCAGCCCAGCTTTCTTCCCCCAGTCGAGTCACTGAATCCCTTAGTGATCTTGAACAAATCCTTTGATTTAATTGCACCCAAATCAAGCCAGCGGGATAAGTAAAGTAAAAAGCAGCTTTTCCCTGCAAACCAAACCCTGAGCCTGAACTGTGCCTTCCCCAGTAACCAGACACTAGTGAAAGTAACACATTTCCCCTTGGGACCATCATGAGGGAGTCAAGCATTCCAAATGAGTTTCAAAACCTAGAAGATGGGTTCAAATTTGGTCTTGAAAGATATTCTTGTTAATCCAGTAATTAACATGATGGTTTTGCATAGAATAAAGAATCTTAAATATTTAGAAGCATATAATTATAGTGTTTTTAAAAGAGTCACTATTACTTAAAACATATTAATTTACTTGTTCACTTCAAACAGAGTAGATCTCAACTGTTATGTTTTTTAAACTCTGGTGGCTTACTTAATGAATGCTTGTGACTCATAAGGCCTATTATTAGTCCTTCTGAGCATACATTAGCACAAAAAAAATTATAGCAAGCCAGCTTTTATGTACTGTTTAGCAGAAAGTTCACAGTATTATACAAACCATTGCAATGTAGCACCCCTTTAACTACTAAAATGTATTGTAGGCTGCTTGCTTTGGGTATGTTCCATTTTACTTCCTAATCCAAGTAGTGTGTGTTACAGATATACACCTTAGTGATGGTGGCATCAAACTGAAGTTATAAAAATATTGAACCAGCTGCTACACAGGAACAGCTCCTGACTGATATTTTTATCTGGGGTTATTTACTAAGTCTTTTTCAGTATGTCTGCCCCTCAGTGAGAGCTAGATTTGTTAAAAAGCCAACCACCTTCCTCTCTCATCAACCACAAATGGTACTGCAGATGCTTAGCATTTTTTCCATGAGGTCCTACATCCATCTGTTCCTGATAAATTCACTCGTAGGGAGTATTCCTATAGTAAGTACAATTGTGTAACGCCCACACAAAGTCACAAGGCTTAGAAATTGAGATAATATCCACTTTTTATGCTAGGCAGTTAATGTGTTTATTTATATGATTTTTGAAAAGGAAGTTGAAAAAAAGAGAACTTTTGAAAATGAAAAATGAAAGTCAGCATTTTCTTTCTAGTCTGAATGTGTGGGAATTCCATCATTAGTCTATTTTTGGTCTGACTTTTTTACAGCATTTTTGGTAAGATTGTACTACCCTTACAGCAAATCATAAAATCATCTTAAACAAAATTATAAACTCTTATAAATGGATTTTTGTTGATTTTTAAGTATCTGTAGTTGTGAAAAAGCAGTAGATACACTGTAGTCTATAACATAATTTTATAAAAAAGTATTATAGGAATAATATAAAAGAATCATAGATACATAGGATCTGTGTGCCCATTTCTTTTTGATTCTGCAGGCTCCTGCATATTTCATTCCCAGTAAATGATAGTGGATTTTCCCAACTGGGCCACCAATGAAGGCTTTTAATTATTTTTATATGGATTTTCCATTTTTTCTCACATTTGAACAAGCACGTACAACCAGCCTCCCTTTACATTGCTCCCTAATTACAACACAATTTAAAAATGTTTATTCTACCTCCAATTGCCAGATGCAGTCCTTTGAAAGGAAGGAAACTATACAGAGCATTTAACATTAACTAAACAGAACATTTAACTTATCTCTCTCTACTTTAAGGGCAACAGTGGTTACTACAAGAGGATAGGGAAATATAAATTTTTAAAACATGGTAGCTTGGGAAAGTTCAGATTCATACTGCAGACAAAACCAACAAAAATCCACACTTGAGTGCTCACATAATAAGCAAAGCTGCTGTATCTTCTCCCATGCTGGGAGAGATACTTGCCATACATGAATGGAAGTGTTTGAGCAGTATTTTTCACTGAAAAAATCAAAAGAAAACCCTGTCAAAATGTGGTCTGTTATAATCACAGAGCCTATGAGAAAATAAAATCTTAAACTACAAACAATTCCTGAATATTAAAAAATAGACTGAAAGTCTCTACATCCTTGTTATTGCAGTTCTCTGCTGCTGTAATTGTAATGGGCACTTTTTTCTAATACCATCAATCTTCATTTTTTATTTATTTGCTAAATTGTTTGCTAACATGAGAAACAAGATCATTTATAATAAAAGCCCATCTGCATAGATTTGTGCAAATATAATTGCACATTCTAATGCTCAAACAAGGATGTATTGATTATACCTGAGATCTATTTGTTAACAAATCTGGGGCCACAGAAATGGATTTTTAAAAAGTAATTCCACAACAGATAAAATAAAGTACTTACAGCCATCCAAAGGAGGAAACCTGGTTGTGATTTCTGGCAAAAATCATAGTGCAGCTTCCAGGTGTGGAAGATAATTTATGAAACAGATGAAAGAACTGTATTTCATAAGTGCTATGAAGAGCAGTGCTGTATTCCCAGCATTTAAACACAAAGCACAGCTGGCCACTGCACTGAACACACCTGTACTGCTAAGGCTGCTGCACAGCTGCTGTCCTTCGTGTCAAGATGGGCTACTCTAATTTGGCACATAGAAAAGGTCATTAGCAAGCTTATTAAATGTTATTAACCAATACTTGAGAGGCATGACTTCCTTGTGTAACTCTAACAGAAAAATAGAGTTAATCACATTGTAAACATTGAAGTGACTGCAGAGAAAATAGTTATTTGTGTAGATCATAAGCAATGAATTCATACTCAAATCCATTATATATTGCCCTGAACAGTGTTCATATAAATACTACACCAGGAAATACTAAACACCTACCTTAAATTTGACCATGAAATACAATTATAACTGTCCCCTCCTCCTTGGTAATTGTCAAGTCATTGAGATGATCTCAGTAAGAGCAGATCTTTTTGTTAGATCTTAAATAATTGTCAGCACCCATAATGGAGTCCAGGTAGGGCAGCTATAATCTGTGTCTTGTAGGTATGTGTTCTGTATTTTAAAATACTCTTAGAAAGAGACCCGATTTCAAAACTCAGTTTTAAATTAGGTCTCTTTATTTAAGCATTAAGGATTCATACTACCAAGATACAAACCCAGTTCATCTTATCTACATGTACAGCCCTTAAGTAAACTGGGAGACAAGTAAGCCACTACCTGGAAACTCCGTATTTAAGTGGGAGAAGGAACTGTTTATGTGGCATAAGGAATTGTCAGCAATTCCTGCTAAACAATGTTCTTGAACACAGACCAAGGAAATCTTTGATTTGGGGTAAGCCAGTGGGCATTCAGGTTTTACCATTAGTGCCATTTGCCAGCAGAAAGACACAAACCCTCATTTGAAATCCTCAACCATTAATTTTGAAAAAGCTTGTAACTCTATGCAAAAATCATCATTTAATTTCCTGCATTGCATTAAATATACTTTTATCATTGTTGTCTTTCCATTTTAACTACATTTGAGACAGACTTCTTAACCTGTGATTGATGTGCAGGTGGAAAATAACAGGGTAATGATGAGACAAAGATTGTATTTCTTTTACTAGCTTTTGCTTTGCTTCTGGTTTATGCAGAGATTCTGTGTGCATTTACAGAGATTTCCAAGGCTGGTTCTGAGCCTTTACCCTGTGAGATACTCTGCTGTTTCCTGGACATAAGATTTTTACTTCTTTTGGGTCAAATAATACATAATAAATCAATTTGTAGAGACAATAATCTGATTAAGATTCCTATTAAATAAAAAATCCCTTTTTCATGGTACTTTTCTAAGTTTGTGTTCAGCTTGAGGCAAGTAGTGCTGGGTTCAGTACGCTACTTGTTTTGCTTTTCAACTACTAATTTCAGAATAAATCCTTTTAGCACCTTGAAATATCAAGTATTCTTATATTAGAACTCATGTCTGTTGCTCAAGTCAGAAAAGAAGGACAATGTTATTCCATAAGGGTTGTCCTACCATATAGTTAATTTTTTTTCTTTCTCTAAGACTTTTCCCTACTCTAAAAAGGGTTAATGTAAAGCATAAAATAAATAAAAATGCTGCTGTCTGAACTTGAAGCAGCAGAATAGCCCAAAAAAATCCTTAGGGTGTCATTTAATATTACACAGATAAGCATCTCTGACCACAGAGACTCTTATAAAAACCAAGTATTTTTTAATTGAGTTCTTCTGAGCACATATACTGTGCTCTCAAGCTGTTCTCCTTGACTCTCCTTGTGTCTCCCTCCCCATTGCTTTGCTTCTCCAGTGAAATAAAAGCCCTTTACATTGACAAAACCATTTGTGTTGTCACTAAAAACAGAAAACTATACAAATGACTGTGCACTAATCTATAAATAGTAAGTTGAGCAACTGAGAAATTGGTAGGCAAACCATCCCTCTAGAAATGGATACACAAAAGTTCATTGCAGTTGGTACAATTACTTTAGATGCCCTGGTCTTTGCCTGCTGGTTGTAGGCTTCAGGAGAGTTTTCACTTACTGTTAATAAATAAATAAATTTCTTCTAAACAGTCCACATATTTTCATATCATCTAGGTGACCCATGGATGCGTGTCGAAGTCTGAAACATTTCTTCATTCTCTTATTTATCAGTTCTGCTGGTAGAAGCATTAATTGAAGTCTGCTAGCTATATGAAGGAAAAAACAAATTAATAGAGGGTTGTTCACTTGATTTATTATAAACTAAAAAGTATTTCCAAGGGGAAAAGAAAGATTCAGGCAGCATTTGCTTTCTTGCTTTTGTAAAAAAAAAAGGCATTGTTCGTTTAAAAGAATAGCTTTTATAGAATGAGTCTATTTTTCTCCTTACCGGAAGATTGCAGGAACAGAACACAATTAATGCATTTACTGCCACTCCTGATTAAAGTGAAGATTTAAGGTCCTGCATATCCTGTCTTAAACTCATTTCAAAATATCTATTTTTCAGATAATGCCAATATGATGGTCATTTCAGAACTATGCTTTACAGTTGGAACACTGACCATTCCATGGATCTCAGAATAACAAATTATCCCTGTTTCCACCCAGACAAAGACTGGAATGTGTTTGTTAATAGCTCACAAATTACAACTTTCTCCCCTCAAAATCAGTAATTTTCATTACTGTTTTAATTTACAGTTCTCCAATTAAAAACTTTCCCTCTGTTTTACTCTCAACTAAAGGCTAAACAGATACCTGCAGATGATTAAGTCCTCAATTAATTAGCCCTGTATAAATATGATTGGGACAACATGCTGAAGGGGTGTGCAAGATTTATTCTCTATTACTACACGGAAGATAATTTCATCACACATATCTGGTCTTGGGTCTATTAGCACAATAAAACTAAAAACCTTGTCATATGGCCAGCCTTTGCCTTCAGACTATACCAAACGTCTTCATCTTGTTCTTCTCACTGAAAAAGGAATAGTGCTGCATATCTGCTTAGAGTGTGCATCGAAATCATGAGTACAACCATAAGGATATGGTGTAACTGCAATAACTAACTCACCAGTTTTAAAGGAGTCCAAGTTTCAGAACTGATGCATTCACTTCAAAAGGAGTTCAGTTTCTGAAATTCAGTAAATCTCAACATTTTTTAAAAGACAGAAGATATGGAATCCTGAAAACCAGGATCATATTTTATTCAACAGCAAAAGCAGTTAAGTAATTCCCATTCAATATGAGATCAACATTCACAAAGCCAGTAACTTTGATGCACTTAGAGAAAAAAGTAAAATTTGGTTAGGAATCACCTGAGGTGAGTCCCTGCTTAGAATTGTGTTTTCAGGTATATATCAAAATTTGAAAGTTAATCTGTCCCTACAATAAACTAGGGCAGATTCTTCGTGTTGCCACTCTGCAGAGCCAATTTCCTTCATTGCCCTTAGCTTTACAGATGAAAAGGAGCTGTTTAAGGTGAGGAAACTGTTGGCAGCAAAATAAACTAGCTTGGCAAAAGATCAGGAGGTTTCAATCTCTTGGCAAGAAATCAAAGTTTCCTTCCTTTCTTTGTTTAAAACATTTGATCCGCCATTCTCTGAACAAAGCATATGGAAAATTCTGAAGAGATTATCCATTTCTTTATTCCTTTCTCTGCCTGGAACTGAAGTAACCTAAGAGCCTTTAGAAAGACCAAATGTAAGAGTACATACTCAGTTTTGGTTCTCATGGGTAGTAGATCCTGGATTAGGGTTATGAATTCATGAATTATAGGACTTTTCATCCAGGATCAGTCACCCACTCACATCAAAAAGAATGTAACATCTTGATTAATACTGACACACAAAGATGGGGTGAGGAGCAAAAATGTGAACTGCAGAAATGTGAAAAACCACCTGGGGGGGTGGAATTTAGGAAAACCAGTATTTGAACATTTATCCATTTCTTGATTTAATGGAGTAGAACTCTCATTTTGGGGTGTCTTATACTAAAATGAAAGCATGAAAATTCTTAGGTTGTATCAGACAATATATCATTATCAGATTATTTTAAGCAGCATACAAATATCCTTACAATTTAGGAAAAACACATTTTCTGATTTCTTCCTCTGTACTTGATGAAAAGATGCAGTTGAGCAATACAGCTACAGAACACAGCTTCCCACATTTCTTCAAAAAGCAGAGAGAATGTTGCTGCGTTTACTATTTATGAAATAAAATCAGATGAGTATCAATAAATGCATAACTGTAGAATCATTACACCTTTTCACAGCCTCCCTGAGAGTTCATCCTTTTTAATGCAATACCTTACACTTGAAATTTGTTATGCAAGTGTGCTCTGGCAGCTCATTAATTTGATGCTAGGTTCCAGATTTTGGCACTGCAATTTTTCACTTTCACTAAGTTAGCGTGGGAAACCAGAAGTTTACATACTTGTACATACTACTGGCAGCACTGCTTAGCTGTCTTAATTAAATATCCAGAAGTAAGGATTTGCCTTCACTCTATGCATGAAGATATTTAAATTGGTCTTTTCAAACTTTACTTAATATTAGGATGAGTATTTCTATGTGGATGCTGATTGAAATAGATTGCAAGAGTGATACAGTTTATTTACAGACATGGCCACTAGTTGCACTAAGGAACTGGTGTGAACTAAAATATCTTCTTTTTGCTTAAGAAAATATTCCTTAAACTACAGCCTAATTTTTAATATATGTTAATTTCCTATTTCTCATCTTTTTGGACACCAGGTAATTACTGATGTATCATTATCTTCTCAGGTAGCTCTGTTTTTACCAACTTTCTCACAGTTTGGGGGTCAAAAATAGCCTCTCATCTTTTAATGCAAAATTGCATTAATGTATCATGTCCTAGTAGGGAACAGGATAGAGGTTAGCCTGAAGGAAGGGACGAAACCTCGTGAAAAACAGAAAGGAAAAATTCCTTTATTCTTCAGAAAAAACTTTGCCTAATGGTTGTTGTCAAATCAAATTCATAGTTCTTGCATAATTAGGATAGAGTAAAACAGATTTACAAGCCAGATGCCATATTTGAGATTACTCTTTAGTCAACTCGTCCTGTTCATGTTCACCAGAGAGTTTCCTCCTCTTGTTCATTACATCCTGTTGTCATGAAAAAGACATTGTACATGGCATTCATTGTTTAAGGTACTATGTTTTGGAAACAGAATTCTTTTGCCTTGTTTGTAAATCAGGCCTCTTTCAAGTTGCTGCAGAGTAACAGGCTAAATTGGGAATTGGTGCTAGCAATTCTTTATGATCCTGGTGTTATTATTATTCATAATGATAAGAATTACCCATACTTCTTACTATTAATTTAATTCCTTCCTACAAGGAAATTACAAACAGGAATGCTTTACAGCCTTCCTGTTTGGTCCTGTTGCAGACATTCTCTCGTTGGTTCCACTCCAATCATCCATTTCTATCAAGAAATAGCTCTACTGTCATCCAGTCTAGAGATGCCACTCCTAACAGTGGGACTGAACTGACTCCATGCATTATGAAACCTGACTTCCTTCTGCTCACTTTCACACTCCTGAAGGCACTTCTGCCTTCCATGCTGGTGATGCCAGCAGCAGGTTCAATCCCTCGTATCACTCCAGTGCTGTGCTCTGCTCTATGTCCTCTGAGAAGTCCAAGAGATGGGAACCATTTCCCTCTTTGTATTTCCATCGATGTATTTACACAGACTGAGCACTAAGCTCTGCAGAGCAGCAGTGGAGTTAAAAGAAAGCTTCCACTGCTGTCCAAAAGGTGTGCAGTGGGAACAGAATGTATTGCTGTAGGAATGTTTGCAGAGAGGAGTGATTAACAAATCTGCTCTTACTTGCAGTAGCCCTTTTACCCCAAAGTCACGAGACATGTCTAGCACATCCTATGTCATGCTTGCTTGAAGTCTTGCAAAGCAAATATAACTGAAAATTCCTGTACAATAGCTGTTTTTTTAAACAGTTACTTCACTATTGTTAACTGAACTACAAGTTATGACAAGTGATATATCCATAGTCATCCCTTTGGCATTCTTTATAAAAACATGAATCACGGAAACATTCATCATGAGGAACTCCCATCATAAGGACATGTACACAGTGTTTCGTTCAGCCTGGCTGTATCTTTCCACTCTGTAAAATGTAACTGTCAGAACAACTTCAATGAATTGTACAGGCCAACATGTAAGTTTGGTAAAGCACAACTGATAAAACACATGTCAGAATTCATTAGTTATGTTTAACTTCAAATAATGCTTGTGTACAGAAGAAAAATGAAAATTTTCTTTCTTTGTAAGTCATTCTACCAATCACTGTAATAGCACCATATCGGTGTATATTAACCAGAAAACAAAACACTTGGAAGAATTGGCCAACTAACAAAGCTCAGACATTGAAAAGCATGGATAAAGAGCATAAACAGGATAAAAGAACTACTAAACCAGATTTTGCTTGAGCTTGGTCAACAGGAAAGGGAGGAATTAACCACTGCAGCTGCCCCAAAATTGTCAAAAGGAAAGGAATAGACTTAATACATCCAGAAGCTCTTTCAAATAGACTCATGGGGTTTTTTTCATGTTCTTCCCCACAAAAGCCTTTCACCACTTAGGATCAATGCTAAATGGTGTTGACAGCTATTGTTTATGGCATCTTTAGCCTGTCAAAGATACAGAAGTAACAGTAAGTTTCCCTGAGAACTGAAATAGCTTCATTCAGAATTGTGCCAGTTTTCTGGAAGTAACAGAAGAGGAACACAATGGGGTAAATATAAGGACCATCTCCTATGCCATATAAAAGGAAAGGAACTCAGGAGAAGGGTGCTACCTGTAGACATCACCAGGCATGTCTTCCCATGGATAAAGGTACTTGCATTCCAAGAGACACAGTGACACCCTCTGTGTTCTTACTCTTCTGCTTTTCCAGGCAAGAGATGACAAAAAGATTTCCACTCCGTAAGGAAGAGTGCTAACTGGTAAGAATTTTATACTCAGGTTCAGATGGTTATTTAAATGAAACTCAAGAGAAATACCAAGCAATGATTTCCTAAGAAATGTTAATCTTTTGGTCTAACTTTTAAAAATGAAATACTAGACTGAGTGTTACTTGCTGTAATGAGGCAGTGCTGAATCATAAAATGTCATGTGCTGAATTGAGCTAGTTTTCAGTTTCTGTCCATGCACTGCTCACTGTGCCCGTGCAGCTCCCCGAGGCTGCTGTGACAAAAGTTCCAAAGGCATTCCCTGAGCTGCACTGATCACAGGGGACCTTTACCCAAATATTGCACATGTCAGGTCTCACACTGTAAAGCACCAGTACCTTCTTCTACCTGCAGGTTTCAAAGTGGATGTGCTTGTCACAGGAAAAATGTACGCTTTGCTTTTAGCAGAAGTCCTAGAACTGGTAGGATTTTCAGTGCTTCTATGATGCTATGAGGCATGGTTGCTAAGATCTTAATTTAAATCCTATTATGGAGAAAAACCACCAAATATAATAAAAAGACTTCTTTTATAATTCATTACAGCATAAAGAGATTAAATGTTTTGGTATTAAAAAACTAATGATAAAAAGATAAAAATTATTGTCATAACATCAAATAAGCAATTTATACTTTTTAAGATAAATAACAAGACCATACTTATCCTCATCATAGATGAGGATATTCAGATCAGAAAAATGTTACAGATATAGCATTAAAAGCTGTAAATGTGATAATATTTTAAATACAGTATTATAAGCATTTTATTTCTAAAAAAATGCTGATATAAAAAGTATATAAAACCATGCATCACTTTATAACTACAACTGTACAATTTCAGGCATCTGCTCTAAGTACAGATCTCATCTTACTTCTGTATTGGCATTTGTTTATGGTTGAAGAAATAACTATCTCAAGTATTACATTTGTTATGATGCTCTCAGCTTAATGTAAAGTTGCCTTCCCTAATAAAGACGCCAGGAATAGCCAGGAATTTGCACACAGGTTCCTATTATTAAATCTATTTCATATTAGAATATAAAAGTGAACTACTTGCTGCAACACAAGGTATTTATTGACTAAATGAGCTTTTGCCATGAAACAACTGAAGGTACTCAGTACCATTGAGAAATTATCTCTGTGAACAATGATTTCATTAGGTTAATATTAACACCAAACATCATTTTGTCTCTGTGCTCAGTGAAATGAGGGGAGTAAGGGGAACAGAGGTAGTACCAAAGAAAATCTGGACTTGAGATAGAAGGGAAAGGTCTTTCCCTCATACCTTCTCAGAGCCAGCACGAGTGTTGTTGAACTTTAAATGATGTTCTTGTAAGAACACAATCAAGCTGCTACGAATCTCACATTTTTACCTGCTACAGTCAGAATTACCAAACAGTTCCAACAGCTGGACTGAGTAAAACAGGGCAGGAAAGACAGCACTGTTGGTACAATGCCTGCAGAGTGGCAGGGCACCCTGTAACCTGTCACAGATGGCATTTAATGCAATAGAGTTCACAATATAGTTTTTAAGATTGTATTAGCACTCAAATGCATCTTATGTGCTGCAAAACAAGGCAGCCAAGTGAGACACCACGACATTGGCAAAGCAGCCAAAGCAGAGACAGCTAGAAGAAAAAAACTGTAGTTTCAAATTTCCTTTTGCCACAACAACTCAAATAATCCACAACCACATGGTTGTTTTCCTCCCCCAGAGTCATCCCTCATTTTCTATCATAAACATCCAGTAACCTGGCCAATACTTTCGACTTGGGCCCTGCTCTTGCAACACTGGCATATACATTTAGGTTTATTCACGTGAGTAGCATCTTTGGTTGCAGTAAGACAATTCATTGAACATGTAAATCTTTTGGGATTGCTGGCTTTTTGTTAAGGTGAAGCAGGTTGTTAAAATAACTTTGCTCCTGCAAGTTTAACAAGGAACTTCACAGTGACAGGAAGAAGAAAAGAACCAAGTATTTCACAGATTTCTTTAAAATTTGGAAAATAATTTTTAAAAGACTCACTGAAAGTGCTCAAAGGAATACAGAAATAATCTTTGTCCTGCTTCCTCTCCATGGTGGAAATAGAAGTTGTCCATGTTGTGAAAAGAGACTTTTAGAAAAATAAAATGAGTATTTCAAAATAACACATTATTCTCTGTCATACATTGTGCCAAACTGTGCATTATCAGGCTTCTGATGTGTTACTCTGAATGATTCATGAAACACTTAACATTATGGATCTCACTGATGCACATCCTGCTGGGATTAGTGACACCACATTTCTAAAAACTAAATAACCCAATGTTATGCACACATGGTGTCACAAATTCACAGATCTCAGTATTGCAACACATTTTGAAAAATGCAGCCTTGCAGCACCCAGTATCACTGGGGATATCTGATTCTAACAAGACATTAAATTCTGGTTCTGTCTATACATAACCTCTTTCCTAATGGCAGCTCTAAACTCAGTTATGCACTGGAAAACCTACAGCCATTTCAGAGTACTGCTTTATGGTTCTGAAGGACTTTTGAAACAGCATTTCCATGGACCTGAGGTATATCAATTCAGGACTGAAGTTTTTTGCCACCAGCACTAGCAGGTCTCTCCTAGCTGTAATCAGGTGGTGATTGTGGTTTTTGTGGGTTTTTAAAAATGCATATAATAATAAAGTTTTCTGTCTTGGTTTCTTAAATATACTAGCCTAATATATTTACTACCACTGTGAGGGCTTTCTGCAGGTGGGAGCAATGAAAAATAAAATCAATGGATGTCAATAGTGGAAGCCCTCTATGCCAGGACGAAGTAATTCTTCTCTCAACTTCTCTGCTTTTCATCATCTTTCAGGATCATCCTTCTCAATTAAAGGCCAAGCCAGAATTCAGCTTATATTGTTTTAAATTATTTGACAGAAAGTCTCCATTCAAAAGGCAGACAATTTTATGCTCATAATTCATGAACAGAATTACCCACTAATCCTAAGTAACACTGTTCTTGATTTTTCACTTGAATATTAAGTATATAAAACACAAGAAAAGCAAATTTAAAAGGAAAAAAAGAACAATTATTTTTCTACTCAGAACAACACAAAGTATTACCAATGTATTACTTAGCTGTGACTAAAACACTTACAGTATGTATTTAAAACTCAGGAGTTTGGGATGTGCTATTAGGCTATAAATAACTACCAATGCTCTGTGCTGCACATGACAGACCTGAGTACAGAAGACATTTTATCTACAGGTTTTCCTCCTCTAAAACAGATGTGTGAGATAATCCCAGTGTCTAGTTAAAAGAAGTCCTTGAGTTCTGTAGGAGGTTTGATGTATGAAAAACAGAAAATGGGGCATTTGCAGCCTCCAGGACTCCAAGGAATGAAGGACTTTCCACTTCCACTTTAGTCAATGGAAATTATGGCTGGATAAATGACAGTGACCAGCATATGCAGGATCAGTTTTAAAAGTTATGCAAAGAACAACTGCCTATTTTGTCACCACAGAAAATCAGCAGGAGGCATCTCATGAGTAATACACTTCACCAGTAGCAAGTATTCATAGCAGCAATTCAATTTAGGCTGCCATAAAATTGGAAAATAAAACCACTTCAAAATTTGCATGAGAACCAATAAACATCTGAAGATAATTTCAACTTGCATACATAACCTTTTCACCATTACATCACTTAATAGTATAATGCATTTTGTAACTTGAATTAAAATCTATATTACACTGAAATAAATGTCTTGTAAAAAGTCAATTACAAATTGCTTTGGTCTATCTGTAGCTTAATTTATCACCAAAATACAGAAAAATTATCAGAAAATCTGATATAAGTTTAAAATTGCCAAAAAGAATGTGTATTTACTTATAAATACATTTTCTTTGTATATAGTATTATCATTTATAAGATTACACTTACTGATAATAAATAAATGCTTTATTCCATTAAATTGATGAAATCTTATCTTCACTCCATTAGTCATTTTTGCAAAGAGTTTGATCCTGTTGTTTTTATTTCCAAGTGATGTGTAGAGCTTTCTTTACATCTTATGAAAATTTGAACATATTACAATAAACCACCCAAAAACTAACAGAATTTAACAGACAGACTGGCTAACCAGTAAGATTCCAAGTTTGACAGGGTATATGAGCTCCACTGTCCAAGATTACTTGAAAATTAAAAAAATCCTTCCTGAAAACTGTAGAACAAAGAGGAAATGTTAGTAGAAATAACAAGAAAAAAGAAAGAAAACCAACGAATGGTATTCAAAACAGTAATCAGTCATTTTTAAAAGCTGTTGCCTCTTCACTCTATCATTGCTTTTTGTATTTCACAATTTCTAATCTAAGCTTCTTGGAGAAATATGGTTCTTCATTTGATACATCTCCAGTAACACAAAAGTATCTCCCTTCTTAGAGTAAAGGAGAATAAAACAGTCTATTCAGCTGGTGGTCCTACACAGCCTGTCAATGTCACATTACACTGGCTGGCTCTTCTCAAACAGGTGTACTGAGTTTCTGACAGAGTCAGAATAGGGGAAGTTCTGAGGTGGTTTCTACTCTTTTTGGTAATGATATAATTACAACAACAAACAAACTCCTGACTTAGCTTCCCCTCCGTTTGCATAGCCTCCAGAAACGACTCTGTTGGGATCATTCAGTTCATCAAACAGTCCCGTTTCAATGATTTCTTCCTGCCAGGGTATAGGGACAGCACCTGTTGCAAACTTTTTGAAGAACTTCTTGTCTTTGTCATCAAACTCAATTCCTCGTACTTCAGAGAAATCAGCAATGTCTGCAACATCTTTGGCATAGACAACTGATGGATCTGGCACAAATGGAGGGTCAATTAGGTTTGCCTCTAACCTATGAAAATTTATTGTTTTGAAGAAGCTGTGTTTTCTTGGGTCATCGTCTTGATTCCTGCAATAAAGCAAAAGTTTGTTCATCAGTGTGTTTTGCTCTCAAGAGACATACAGGGGTGTCTGTGTTTTGTACATGACAGTACTTCATATATATAATGCAACACAATTCCTTTTTCCTAACCAAGGAATGATGCATTGTACAGCATTAGCCAAGAAGGTGAAAACATTCTGATCCCATTACTGGTTCCCACACCTCCCAGGGTAAATCAGCCCATGCAAGGTGCCATGCAGGAGCTGCAGTGCTGCATCTGGGATACCCCACCCAAAGCTACACTTCCACCAGAACTGAGCCTACAGCAGGGTGGGGAGGGGCACTCTTGGATTTACTGTCCCACAAGGGAAGTTCAGTGATTGGCTCTGTATCTATAGGATAAGAGTACCTCTACTATAGGGTAAGAATATGCATTAAACTCTTGAATGGGGTGTATTGGGTTAATTCATCTATAGACTGATTCTGAGCAGCAATAGTCTGAATAGGAAGCTGGTGACAAATGACAATTCTTGTTTTATCTTAATTCAAAGCATCTACACATTTACATTCTAAAACTCAGTTATGTCACTCAAATAAATACTTCCACTTATAGTGACTGTTCATTCAAAGTAACTACTCTTATAAATTAACAAAGATTTTTTTAGGCAAGAGATTCTCAGATTATGACATTAACAAAAGTATGTGCACCACTGTCACACGTATTTATTTTACAGTCACACTGTTTATTAAAATAGTTATAACCCAATAATAAAAACCAGAAAGGACTAAATCATTGTAAATGCTTAAGTTAAATAAATCTTACAAAAAACAATTGCAGACCTCAGGGAAAACTTCAGCTGTAAAAGAACTAGTGAATTGTTTCATTGTAGACCTAGAGAGAGACTTGTAGGATAATTTCTGGTGATAAAAATCATCTGAGTTTCAAATGCATCATGGTTGAAGCATGACCAAAGACCACAGCTTTTGAATTGTGCCTCAAGTGCCAAGGCATGCAAAGTCTGAATTAGGAATTCTAGGGAAAGGAGAAGCAGAAAAGAGCACTTTTTTCCACTCCTATGCATTCTTTGTTTAATGTATTTATGGATGCACTGCTCTTGAAAACAGTAATATAGGAAAAGGAAATTTGTCTGTGTTTTGGCCTCAGAAAATGGTAGCTCCTAACACACTGGTTTTTTTTCTTTTCCAATCTCCTTACAAAATCAAACTTAGCAAAGTGTAAGCCCTCATGTATTTCTAGACAATGTTCTATGAATAAAATGTAATGCAAACCTTTGGCAAGTCTTTTTATCTTTGCAAATATGCAGAAGCACCCTATAGGAGCAGTAGATTTGTGTGATTACAGAAAAATCTTTATTTTTTAAAATCTTAATTTGCATGCATGCAGAACAGCTCATCCAGCTTGGCACTGCTGCCTGTTCCTCATGCTGCCCTGCTGTGCTTCTGAGCTGCCTTGGTGCTCCCTGGGCACAGCAGAGATGAAACCACCAGCTGCTCTTGTCAGCCCCTTGCTAGAAAATTGTCACTTTGCACCTCTGCTGCCCAGTTCTTCTGAGCAAGCCACCATCAGCCACTACACACTGTACACCACCAGCATGAATGACCAGGATGGCACAACCTGAAGAATGATGGATGTTTTCAACCCCAAAGTACCATATAAACAAAATTATGAATGTACAGATTAAATATCTTGATTTCTGCATATCCATAGGCTTGCAAAATCATCTCATATCTTACCTAGCTAGTGATAACCAAGTACTTGAGCAGCCTGACATGATTTATTTACATTCACTGTTAGCCTGAAATGCATTTTGGCTGCTGTTCCAATTAACTGGTGTCCTGGGACACTGGTGAGCCAGTAGGGCTGACTGGGCAGATGCACTCACAAAAATCTCCCTTTATTTTGCTTTTCCTTTCTCTAAGATAAACCAAAATGCACTAGAAGCTGGTGGAGGCTTCAAAATGGATTGCTGCAGTGTTCCTCCTCCTGAAACCATAAAAAGTTAAAAAAAATGTAAAGCAACATGAATGCCATCTACTGGGACTGAGACATCTTCCAACTAGCTGGAGATGAACTTGAGCCCATCCTCTGTGAATTGCTTTTTTATGTAACTTAAGTAGGAAGAGCAAATGAACTCACATGAAGTTGGTTAATTGTGTATTCTTCCATTACAAAAAAATTAAGATCACTTTATAGGTTTGGGATTTGAGATATCAATCTCAAAAAGCTTGAGTGGAGGAAAGGGGTTACATCTTTCCTGAGTTAGCTACTGAAATCACATCTTCAGTAGAAGAGTGGAGTGTTTTCAAAGGTCAGGTGTACAAAATAAAGCTGTCTTTGAGCAGCTTTAACTTATGCAACAGGCACTGCTGTGGATAACCCAAGCTCTTGTTGTCCTTAGGAGAATTACAGTGCTAATCTTTACATAACACACAGCTGCCCTGAATAGTATCACTCTGTTTAAGAGGTACTGCAGGCTTTTATTCTGTATCATGCTCAGGGGTATACATTGTTTGCCTTCTCTGACTATGGCACATCAGAGGAAGGATATCTTAAACAGCAGAAAATTACAAATACTATGTGTAGTAACCTTTCTGTGTACATTTCTCATTTTGCTGAGAAGCTATGGAACAATAAGCAGACAGAAAGACTGTAAATTATTCCCCTGGAAAAGGCAATATGGTTACAGTAAGTGAATGTCTGTAGCTGGTTTTGTTTCAGACTTGCTGAATGAACTCAATCAAGTCACTGACAATTTCTAAATTTCATTTTCTCCTACTTTGAAACTTCTTTATTTCACAAAGTGCTGGAAGTCCAAATGTCTGCAAAGTATGCTGACTTTAAGTTAGGGCACTCTGAATGCTTCTGTGTTAAATTTACTTTTAAAGTAAGCTTTTAAAACATTGTAAAATAATATAGATTTTGTATTAAACACACTCCCATGCGCTGCTGAAAATAATGTTTTTCTGCTGCCTGGCACAGTTGCTGGGAAAATTCATCAGGGACAAGAGTAGATTCATTTCTAGTACAAGAGTAGCAATGATGTAGTCTTCATTTAGCAACAGAATATTAAGAATATGTGCATTAATGATCTATTCTATTTCATTAGATTTAATTCTTTCAGACAAATGTTTGCCTAACATTTTGAAAAACTGTTTCATGTTGTTAGGAAATATAAATTTGGAAGACTATGCATTTTCAATGAGATCCTTTGTCCACCTTTAGATTGGAAAAGCACCTGATACATAATTTGCATTCAAAGATGATTCAAATCACAGTGTATTCTAAAGGTAAGTATTAGCAGTTTCCTATTAATTTTTTACATTTTTATTATATTTCTTTAATTTGTCCATACTGGAAATGTAGATCTTCAATCTGTTGAATTAGAAATGCACACATGTATCAGAAGGATCAGAGCTATTACAAGTTAAACATTACAAGGTTTAGCTTTGCAGTTTCCTTCTTATTGAGCAGTTCCTTGAAACTGCTAAGTCACAGACCTATCTACCAGGGTTGATGACGATGGTGCCCAGAAATGTTTTGCTTTATAGGAAATTTATGCCAAATACTCTTTTTCTCCCTGAGATGAGTCAGGATGACCAGAACTTCTACAGCATTTTTTTAAAGCACTTGAGCAAAGCAGAGGGGTTAAGATCTCTTCAGTAAGAAGCCAATGACGCAGCCTTGCAAATTAGGTATCTGCAGGGAAAAGAATCCACATTGCAGATTTGGATTTCTGCCCACATCATTCCAGTAAGCGATACAGCCTAATGTTCTGCACTCAGTATGCACTAGCAGGGATGCAGGTATCCACTTAAATATCCTTTATCTTTAGGAAAGAATGTGTAAGAAAAACCCCTTTGACCCTTTTTCCCAAAACTCTATGGAGTCTAACACAGAAAGTAACAAGAAGGCAACTCCTGTGAGTCATCTGGAGCAAGGATAGATGATCACACTATTGTAACAACATTCCTTATTTCCATATTAAGCTCCAAACTTTCCACCTCTTTCTTCCTAGAAGTGAAAGGGAAAATGCATTACTCTGTAGAAAGTGAAGACCTAACCCATTTTGTGCAGCAAGTAAAATTACTGTATTGTTTGCAGCTTTAATCTCTGTTGTACTGAGATTGAGAAGGCATACCTGCTTCCTAAACGGTCCTCTTTTTTCTTAGCCAAAAACAGCCTGCAAATATCTTTCGCTTCCTCTGTAAAGCTGGCATGTTCAAATTTCACCTCATCTTCCAGAGTTCTTCTTCTAACCTCATCCTTATTGACCTTTTCTTTGTAATCCTTGAAGGGTGTTCGCCCAGCAACCATCTCATAAATAGAACAGCCCATAGCGAACCAGTCCACGGGATAGCTGTAGTCCTCTTCCTTCAGGATTTCCGGAGCCATGTAACCATTTGTCCCAGCCTATTGCAAACACACAGACAGATTTACTATACAATGTCAGTAGTGAAATGCACACAATTAAAAAGACTAGTCTATAATTCTTCCAAAATATTAGTAATTCTACTGATATATTTTGTACCTAGAAACTTTTTTTTTTAATCTTGACACTAGCACCATATGGACCATATCTCTCTTTAAACATCTTGGCACATAGGAAAACTGTCTTTAATATGCTTTTCAAAGGTGAAGTGTCAATGCAATTTCTACCTAGAAGTGGTTTATTTTTAAATTCATGGCTAGTTTGCTTTCTTCCTCCATTTTATTATTTTTTTTTGTTGAAGATATTCTTAGCTTTGTTGTGTAAACACAAATAGCAATCAATTTGAAAAGATTTTTAAAAATACAAAAATCAGGCAAAACAATCACTGTGCAATGGTTATAACTGGTCCAACACAGGGCTCTGCTGCCAGTGAGAAAATTCTCATCAAGCCAGTAGCTGAGCTGCAATGAGGAAGTTCTCAACCACCTCCCTCTTAGTTTCTGGATAAATGTTCTACCACCAAGGGACAAGAAAAACTCTTAAAAACCACTGTAAGAAAGTAAACCTATGAAAATTATAATTCATAAATTACACACATTTGGGTGAAGGAAAAAATTCATACTTTGCAACTAAAAAAAAGATGCCTGAATTAAGATTATTTACAGAACTAATGGCTCCTTCTCTGAGAGAAGAAATGGCCATTCTTTGAGAGGGGTATGTGCCTGCTTTCTTCCCAGCCCAGGCCTGCCACTTTCCCCTTGGGGGACAGGCTGCAACGTCTGAAATAGCTCCTGCTGCCTCTGTCCCCAGGGAGCTGATTCACCTAGCAGGGAAGTGAAGGGATCAGCTCTCTCTACTGCACTGTTACATGACTGAGGATGTGGCATTTCAATTGCAAGAGCATTCCCTCAGCTGAACCCATATTAACTACTGTGTCTCATGCTCTATATTATGTATTTACCAGATGCAGCTAACAGTGATAACCATGTCAAAAGTTGCATGCATCTCTCACATCTTTTTTATATACTGGGACTGATGTATTACCAGTATAACAATTTAAAATAAAACACTGTGTCTGTGCAAAAGCCCACTAATGCTTACTCAAGAGGGTCATTACTACTGCTATCAGAATACATCAGTGATAGAGATTCACTCCAAAGCAAAATAGTTAGAAAAAGATAAAGTTAACTCCTTTGGACAAATTGTATTTATAAAAAGCGCAGCTCAACAGATGAATTTTATTTTACAGGATAACCTCTCTGATTTTTGCAAATTTAGGCACAGTACTTCCAAGTCAGGTCTCCCCATAAAGTTCAGCTTGTGTCACTACACATTATGACATATAATGTCTGTACTGTAAACAATGTGTGAAATTAAATCTACTTTATTTTCTCTCGTTGTAATTTTTTTTACTTTTAAGGATATAGAGCAAAATCCTCCATATGGCAGGAAAACAGAAATGAGATGAGAAGAACAAAAATATCAGTCAGTTTGAAAGCAAAAGGAAAGGTTAGAAGTGAACAGCTGTCTCCTCACTAAAGCCACAGAAGTACAGGAGAGCAGCACGGGCACTGCAGCTGCTGACATCATGCCACAAGCAATTTGTACTGCTTACACTGGGTTTCTCTAACTAAAAATATTGAGAGATACCCTGACAGTATTACATTTTTAGCTATGATTACTGCTCTGTTCAGGGAAGGGGACAAATGCTCAAACAGACCCCAGACCCATCTGGCCTCAGAAAAACCTGGAAGCGAGAGGAGAGGTTGAAAGCAGTAGAGAAATTTTGATACAAAAGCTTGCACACAGAGCTCACTGTGGATTAGTAAACACAGCTCTAAATAGGTTTCTGGAATATTTTTTTTCTTTTCTATTTTTTTTCTCCTTCTGGGAAGCAATAAACATTCTTATTTTTACTGAGATGAAGCTGGGGCATTAATGCTTTTAAGAACTATTGAGTCACATTATCATCAAAATGTGCCCTGACAGCACAATATGGTCCTTCTGGTAAGAGATTACTTTGCTGCAACTTAGCATCATCATACAGAACCTGGATACATCTGACATGGAAAAGTCAGAAATCTACTGTCACAGATGTGTCTCAAGGCAGCTTCTTTCAGACTGCCTCTGTCCTTCCGCTTGCGTTTTCTCTTCCACTGTTGTTTTTCCAAAAGAAGTAGTTGCCAAGTAACTTCAGTCTCTTCCATGGGCATTTTCCCCATACCCTCCAGCAGGACACACCATCTGGAAGAACACCATGCTTTGACAAGGTGCTTGTGTTTCTCAAGAACAGAGAAAGCAAGGCCATCACCACAGAGCAAAAAGACAGCACGAGCACAACTTAACAGAAAACTGAATGGGCCAACAACAGCCTCCCTTCAGGCTGAAGTCACAGGCTGTGGATGAGCTTAAATGTAAACAAGAACTAAACTGCAACATTCTAAATTAGTAGCACTGAAATCTTGAGCTGTTACTGCGTTGATCCAGCTCCATCTGAGGAAGTCTAGAAATGTATCATTCCTCTCCTATGCCAAACCATTTCAATTCAGAATTTCATGAGAGCTGGTTTTCTCATAGAATTTCATCAAAACTTGATTCTAAAAACAAATCTCTTCCAACCATGAAGCTTCACCTCTATTCACAATGAAGGAACAGGCTAAGAAGCAGGAATCTAAACCTAATCTCGTAAGATTTGAGACTTAAAACCCACTAAAACATGACAATTTTATAGCAGAAGCAAACACATTTCACAAGTAGTGATTTTTTGGGGGAAGAAAAACAGTAAGGGGGAGAAATACATAAATCTCTATTTTTATCAGAACAGGAATTTGAAGAAAGGAAGAAAAGAGCTTAAATTTTAATCTTTTACACGTATTTCTCTATATGTGAAGTTTTCGCAAAATCATTTGGGAAGAAAGATGATAAAGTCTGTATTAGAGAACACAAAAAAGGAATTATTCAGCAACTGGAAGAGCACAGATCCTTCAAATGAAGATTTAATTCTATCTTTGGAGAGTAAGGCAGCATTAGAGGGAAGGTAATACCTAACATCCCTACACTAATCATTATGGAGAACAAGATGTAAAAATCAGATCATCTTTCCAGGAAAAGAGATCACACAGCAACAGGAAAGGCAGCCTCAATAACCTCAGGAGAGGTTTATCTAAGGAGGTAACACTGAAGTATTGTGAAGGGTGTTTTTAAACTGTACAACTCTCACTAGCAGTGAAATCTGAGCATCAAAAAGGAGTGTTTAAGGTGGAAAACATATCCACTGATTCCCAAAGCAAAAGTGAATTAAAGTAAATTACTCTTGGCAGGCTCTGAAGTAAATAAGTATACTGTAAACTATATTCTAGTGCAAAAATGAAAAAAAAAAGGACAGAAAGCAAAGAAATTAAAAGCTACCACAAAATATAAATGCATTACTTTTTTAAGGCGTCTATTTCCTGTGGGCTGGTATTGAATATTTAGTTCAGTTAGAATTATCTGACCATGCCTCAGAACAGATATCTCCAAGTATGGGATACTCATATGTCTATCATACAAAAAATCACTAGGTTTGGATGATTTTGCAGATGTTTTCATTCAGTACAATTTATAAGTAAATTCAGAAGCTGTATATTAACTGAAACCCACTTTTTCTTACTAGATCTTACTTTACATGGATTAATTTCACTCTTTTAATGGAAACAGAGAAAATAAAAAATCCATACTCAAAATTAATTCCTTTGTTGTCAACTCTAGACTACTAGGATGTTCATTGGGTTTTAACTGAGACCAAGCACACTATTATCTCGTTTCCTGTGTAATTCCTGGTAACACAAGGAACCATTTGAATATAAGTGTTAACTAATCAACTGATCTTCCAGAGACACAAACACATGATATTACACCTTCACTGACCTGGAAACAATAATGGGACACAGTAAATAAAAATATCAAAGAAGACAAAGAATGTTGTATTATCCCAGCTTTTTACTAGAGACAGAAATCTTATGCCATTATAGAGGCACAGAACTTCTTGAAGCGTAGTCAGTACAACACTACCTATGTTTTGTTTACTCTCCATCTAATATTGTATTTTCTGATAATCAGGATGCCTCACTTGCATATGCTGCTTGAATTATAAAAACAGTCATTAAATTTCAATCAATTAACTTTTAATTGGCCTGCTTTTGAAAAGGGTTCACAGATCTACTTTCCCTTTATTTCACTAAGTTGAAAACAACCCAAAAGACAATTTTTCAGTAATCCTCTAAAATGTAATGATCAATGCTGCCCTTGGCTACATTAGCAAAGAAGTTCTGTTGAGTGGAATTATTGCTTTGAGTGTGATTTGACAGGGCATAGTAGAAATGACTCATCTGAAAGTATACAAATGTTTCTTTTGTGAAACGCGATCCTGCATAAATTTTTCAAAGGTCACATAATTATAATCTTTTAGTAATTCAAGATGTGAACCTGAGAAGCACTAAGTGCACTCAGATCCCAGTGCAGTCAAAGGGCACTTGGCACAGCAGAGCTCGGAGCAGAACCAGGCCCACAGAGCAACAGCTCACACATCCCTGTGACTGCTGTCCCGACAGGGGACAGCCCCTTCAACACTGCCCCTGTGCCAGCCTCCAGCAGGTGCAGGCAAGAAAGAGAGAGAACTCTCTGGAGCTTTCAGCAGCACAAGAAACAGGCAAAACGGGATTTAGATCTTGCTACCTTTTCCCACAGATCTCTGCAAAACAAACTCAATTGATATAACAAACCAAACAGTAAAGCAAATCAGAATGTCTATCTTTTGTTTGCCATGGCACAAGAACTGTTGAACAGAGGAAAAAAAACAAGCTGAGTTTAGCTCTATCAGCTGTTTCCTGGGGCTCGGTCCTTCCTTCCTCCAAGGGGTGCCACTGCCTGCTTTGTTCTCTTGTCCAGCTGTTCCTCCGCTCCTTCAGCAATGGCCTTAATAGACCCTGCAGGAATGCAGGAACAGACCACAGAAATCTCTTCCCTGCACACAAGCTAACAGGCCCTAGACGTGGAGAACAGCACTGATCTGCCTCTGTCACTCACTTCACCATCTTAATTCTTCTCCCAAGAGTCACTGTGTGGAGGAACACAGTGTAATTTAAATGAGTTACACAGCATTGCAGTTTCTCCACTGTTTCTCACCACATGTTCATATAGTAACAAGAAACCAGCTGACCCAATTAATATGCAACTATTTTTTTTTTAAGAAAATAAAATTAAATCTGAACAAGGCCAAAGGCACTCTGCAAAATCACACAGAATAAAGATTCTGGCATACTGTTAATGCTTAGCAGAGGGGAGGGACCTTCCAATGGGATAGCCCATCATGGATTGTTGGGCTATGGATTCAGAAGAACACAAGGAGGACTCTTCAGAATAGCGAGAGAAGATAATGAGAAAGACAATATTGGAGCTTAGGGGCTACTGAATCCTAAATGCTTACCCAAAATTCAGGACCAAACTTTTTTTTTTATTTTCACATAAGATAATTTTTATAGGGAAGACTGTGTGCTTTAAAAAATGCCCACACAGGCAAAAGCACAAAAGGAACAAAACAGATTCTTGCTGTATTAAAAAGAAAAAAAGAAAATATGTCACCGGGCTCGAAGTCACTAACTGGAATAGTAAAATAATCCAGCACTGGTTTTTAATCTTTCAAGCTTGGCGATGAGTAATCACTGAAATGAAGGAAGTTGCACAACAAAAGAGAAGGCCACTCTGTGCAGTAGGGATTGCTGCCTGTGAGCTCCTCCTTGGGAAGAGAAATAGATAGTTACACCATAATTTCTCCTTAGATTCATGCTGTATGGAAGTCAAAGGGATAAAGGGCTTGAGAAAGGACAATCCAGTAACTGGGCACCAATTTTAACTTTGGATTCTAGAGCAGCTCCCCACTTTCTTCCTGCATGTTGACAGGTAAATCTTTGTCTCAGGTCCCAACTGAAGAGAGAACCTGCTAACACCTCATTGAAGTGTCACCAGAAGACATCAGAAGGCATGCACAGACAGGGAAGCAACCAGATATTATAGGATGGAGCATTTATGATAAATAGAACACTTGATAGAGAATCATAAGCACATAATTAGAATTCAGGAATTATAAGGGTTCTCTAGTCTTCCTGTAACATGATTTTCCCTTTTATTTCCTTTTAAATTTCTCCTGATCATTTCCCATCCATAATGTAGAAACAATAATACTTCAGAGATATTTATGGTTTCATGATTTAATAACAACAGAATATTCCATAAACAGTATTAATAAGGGAGAAAACTCTCCATCTACTTAGCTCTGTCTGTATTTTATGAAGCTCCTCATAATGAATGCAAATACTGTCTCATGGCAGCATGCATAGACTGCTCCCTCAGAAAGAGGACATCCAAGAGAAATTGGTGTTCTGTGACATTGTGACTGAGGGGACAGGACCACAGGCTGCCCTGGGAAGGGCAGGAACCCTCCAGTGTACATACAGCCACTGTAGGTTAAGAGTTACTGCTGATCACTGACATCCACAAGATTTCATCCACCTTATCTTTCAGGATTATGACTAATGTTGGAGGTACCATTCTTTAAAATGTAAATCCAAGGAGATGGGTACTGGCTGCATCAGACCAGTGGCCCATACAGCCAGTTCACTGTCTGTGAATTCCATTCAGATGAATATATAGAGAAGTCTGTAAAAGCCTGGTGTGTACATTAACACTTCTCTATGGTTTCCTACACTCCAATTATCTTCAATTCAAGGGCTCCAGAGACAGAAATAGTTTCAACGAAACTTTTTTCCATCAATTGTCTGCTGGCCCTGAACCTAGATAAATTTTGTAGAGCCTACAAGACCTTTTCCAGGAGCGTCCTGCAGCTTAACTACAGCCCAGCTTAAGTACACACCGGTTAGAAACCTGTTTTAACAACCACCCACCTGCTACCTTTCCCTAGCAGATTTTAAACTCAAATAATGGGCAAAACCAAGCCCCAAGTTTTCACTTGCATGTGTCTGCAATTCCAGGATTTTACTTTGTCTTCCTGAAAAAACTAATTGCATGTCTGTTAACTGAAACTACTCATGACAGCAAGTGGAATGTCACGTGTGGTCCAGTAAGAACAGAAGTACTACACCCCTCACCATCTCATAGCTTACTGTTCCTGCAATACCACTTCCAGTCAAAGCTGTCAAATCAAAAGTTCAAAGAATTACAATGTGAGCCAAATGCTGCATTTCTTATCCAATTAAATGAAAACATCTTTGACTAGGATAAGTCAATGTGTAGCCCACTAGATGCTTTACCCAAGGGATCATTCCAGCATGCACACTTTTTACAGAAAATGCTATAGCATTTATTAACTGTCAGATTACGCTCAATGAGGAACAATGGTAAAAGTCATGCTGAGACCTTGTTCTACAACATAAAGGGCCCCAATGTCATTCCCTGACAGAAAAGATGGATGGCACACTGTGTGTAGGAAAAGTATTTCATGGGACATATTGCATTCCTTTAATTTGAGATGACTACAGTATCCTTTGCCTTATCAAAACTGCAGGAGGCAGAATGGTCCCACAAAATCATTTTTGTTCCTTCACTCTCATGATCATGGCACATTCATATAATTAGTTTGGAAAAGATTCTAAGATCATTGAGCCCAACCATTAATCCAGCACTGCCAAGTCCACCACTAAATCACGTCCTTAAGCCCCACACCTACACGGCTTCTAAATACCTCCAGGGATGGACTCCACCAGTACCCTGGGCAGCCTGTTCCAGAGCTTGACAACCCT
>VZUI01091381.1:0-10755 GCA_013401135.1 Cettia cetti | reverse complement strand
ATCCTTGGGATCAATCCCAGCATTCCCTGCTCCTCCCTTGGATCCTTGGGATCAATCCCAGCATTCCCTGCTCCTCCCTTGGATCCTTGGGATCAATCCCAGCATTCCCTGCTCCTCCCTTGGATCCTTGGGATCAATCCCAGCATTCCCTGCTCCTCCCTTGGATCCTTGGGATCAATCCCAGCATTCCCTGCTCCTCCATTGGATCCTTGGGATCAATCCCAGCATTCCCTGCTCCTCCATTGGATCATCTTCGGGACCAATCCCAGCATTCCCTGCTCCTCCATTGGATCATCTTCGGGACCAATCCCAGCATTCCTTGCTGCGAATCCGAGGGCACAGATTTTTTTTTGGGGGATTGGGGAAAACAAAACCCCCGGAATTCCCGTTTTTTGGACATTGTACAGAGGAATTTATTTAACGATTCCCGGGGCCTGCGGGATCACGGGCAGGATGGATGGTGGCCTTGGGGACACAAACCTGGACAAGCTCTTCCAGCTGCGACATTCCCGAGTTTTTTGTGACCGCGGCTCCGTCGGCTTCCTGCTTCCGGTTGGGAATTTTCAGGCTTTTCCCCAGCGGTTTTTGGGTTTTTTCCTGCAGTTTTTCCAGTTTTTTTGGGGTTTTTTTCCAGCTGAGATAAACCCTGAGGCAAATCCTGCCCGTGGTCTTGGTCTTCCTTTCACCTCCTTCCCTCACCTCACAGCCTGGAATTCCCAGGGAATGGGAATGTTTGGGATGGTTGGAGACTTCTTGGGGTAGTGGGAATGGGAAAAAAATTACTGAAAAAAATTCTCGGAAAAAAAAAACCCTGAAAAAAAAATCCCCCCCCAAAAAATCCCGAAAAGAATTCTCGGAAAAAAAATTCGCGAAAAAAATTCCTGAAAAAAATTCTTGAAAAAAAAAAAAATTCCTAAAAAAGAAATCCTGAAAAAAAATCCCCAAAAAAATTCTCAAAAAAAAACCTCTGGAAAAAAAACCCGAAAAAAATTCCCAAAAAAAAATCTTGAAAAAAATTTCCCGAAAAAATTCCCAAAAAAAAAAAATCACGAAAAAAATTCCCTCAAAAAAATTCCTGAGAAAAATTCTCAAAAAAAAAAAAAAAAAAATCCTGAAAAACAATCCCACAAAAAATTCCTGAAAAATTCTCGAAAAAAAAATTCCCCCCAAAAAAATAAATAAAAAAAAAAAGCTGGAATGATCTTGGGGTGGTGACCCCCTCATTCCAAGGATTTGGAGGGGCTGGAGAGTTTTCAGGGAAGGGAAAAAAAGAAAAAACAAAATGGATCCTGAGGGAATTTCTCCCTCTGGAATTCTCTGCCAGGTGGGATCGGGATCTGCTCCCAAGGAAGGAGGGATGGGATGAGAGGGGTTCCTGGGATTTTGGGAATAATTCCGGCATGGAGAAGGTTTTCCAGCTCTGCTGGAGTCCCCATTCCTGGATGGATTCAAATCCCTGTGGATTCGGTGGGCCACGGATCAAGGGGTGGCCTTGGCCATGCTTGGACTCCATCTCCGAGAGTTTTCCCGTCAGAAAAAATTCCAGAATTCCCGAAATTCCATCAGCTCCTGGTAAAACCTGGATCTGGGTTGGACGCTTCCCACCACACCTGATCCATCTTCTGGAAGTTGGGCAGGGACACCCTCGGGATGTTCATTCCAGATGGTTCCACTCCAAAAAAGCACAAACCAATCTCTGGAAGCTTCCAGGAGCGGGAAAAAATTCCCGGAGAAAAATTCCCGGAAAAAAATTCCTGGAAAAAAATTCCCGGAAAAAAAATTCCTGGTGTTTCTCAGAGCGTGGGAAAAGGTGCTGGCAGGAGGATTTCTGGAAGATTTTGGAGATTTGTGGAGATTTTTGGATGGCAGAGCCGGGAAATTTGGGATCTGAGGAGGGATGGGGAGGATTGGGATGGATCCCGCTCTGCCTGGAGCATCCTGGAGATCCCGGGATCCCCCCAATTCCAGATGTTCCCTGCTCCAGTGTGGGATGGGGTGGGAAGAGGAAGCTTCTTCAGGGGGGTTGGAGAAGGGGAACTCCTGGGTGGGGCAGGGATCTCCTAGGATTGTGGGATTATGGGATTATGGGATCATGGGATTATGGGATCGTGTCCGTGTCCCTTCTGCATGGACAATCCAAAGCCTGATTCCTGTCCCGTGACCTCCTGGGACTGTGGGATCATGGGATCATGGAATTATGGGATCATGTCCCTGTCCCTTCTGCAGGGACCATCTAAAGCTTAATTCCTATCCCATGACCTCCTGGATTACAGGATCATGGGAGCGTGGGATTATGGGATCGTGGGATTATGGGATCGTGTCCGTGTCCCTTCTGCATGGACAATCCAAAGTGTTATCCCTGTCCCACAACTTCCTGGGATGGTGGAATTATGGAATCATGGGATCATGGCCATATCCCTTCTGCACGGACCAGCCGAAGCATTGTCCCTGTCCCACAACTTCCTGGGATTGTGGGATTGTGGGATTATGGGATTATGGGATCAGGGGATTATGGCATCAGGTCCATGTCCCTTTTGCAGGGACCATCTAGAGCCTAATCCCTGTCCCATGGCCTCCTGGGATCATGGGATTATGGGATTGCAGGATCGCGTCCGTGTCCCTTCTGCATGGACAATCCACAGCCTAATTCTTGTCCCGTGACCTCCTGGGATGGTGGGATCATGGGATCATGGGATCATGGGATCATCTCCGTGTCCCTTCTGCGTGGACAATCCACAGCGTTATCCCTGTCCCACAATTCCCCGGGATGGTGGGATCACGGAATTCCAGGACCACACCCAGGTGTTCCCCACCACCCCCTTCCCCGCGTCCCTTTCTCCACCCTGCATTCCCACCGGAGCTTTTCCCACCGCTCCAGGGATCGTGGGATCATGGGATCATGGGATCACGGGATCACGGGATCACGGGATCACGGGATCACGGGATCACGGGATCATGGGATCATCTCCATGTCCCTTCTGCACGGACAATTCAAAGCATTTTCCCTGTCCCACGATCTCCTGGGATCATGGGATCATGGGATCATGGGATCATGTCCATATTCCTTCTGCACGGACAATCCACAGCGTTATCCCTGTCCCACATTTCCCTGGGATGGTGGGATCATGGGATTATGGGATCATAGGATTATGGGATTATGGGATCATGAGGTTATGGGATCATGTCCATGTCCCTTCTGCACGGACAATCCACAGCGTTATCCCTGCCCCACAATTCCCCGGGATGGTGGGATCATGGGATCATGGGATCATGGGATCATGTCCATATTCCTTCTGCACGGACAATCCACAGCGTTATCCCTGCCCCACAATTCCCCAGGATGGTGGGATCACCTTCCCCACATCCCTTTCTCCGCCCTCCATTCCCCCTGGAGCTTTTCCCATCCCGATCCCTCCTAATCCCATCCCGATCCCGTCCCGATCCCATCCCGATCCCATCCTAGATCATCCCGGCCAGGTAGGGCGGCAGGAAGAGGCCGGCGGTGCCCAGCAGGCAGACCAGGATGAACATCCAGAGGAAGATCCGGTCGATCACCATGGCCACGTACTTCCAGTCTTCCTTCACCTGCCGGGGAAAAAAAAGGAGCTGGATCCCTCGGGAATTCCCTTCCTGGGAATCTCAGTGGGATCAGGAGATCACCCAGAGCTTCCTGGGAATCTGCTCAGGCTGAGGAGACGCCGCGGGGTTTGGAAAATTTGGGGTTTTCTGGGAAATCCTGATCCCACCCCAGGATTCCCCAAGATTTTTTTTTTTCCAAAATCTTTTGGGAAAAGCAGGAATGAGGCCCCTGAGGCAGGTCCCGAGGGTGGGAGAGGATCTCCAATATTCCCTAAGGAGCTGCAGGAAGCCTTGGCTGACCCTGCAGGCCGGGAATCTCCTTGGAGGTGGGATCATGGATCTTCTCCCTGGTTTGGGGTCCTTGGGAACCAAACCTGGATCCCAGAACTTCCCAATTTTGGGATCTCCAGACCCATCCACAGATCCCCGAATTGTCCTTCCCCATTTTGGGATCTCAGGACAGGAACCAAACTTGGATCCTGGAATTGCCTTTCCCATTTTTGGGTCCTCAGGAATCAAATCTGGATCCCAGAACTTCCCTTCCCAATTTTGGTCTCTCCTGACCCATCCATGGAAATTCCCAATTTTGGGATCTCCAGACCCATCCAGAACTTCCAAATTTTGGGATCTCCAGACCCATCCATGGAACTTCCCAATTTTGGTCTCTCCAGACCCATCCACAGACCCCAGAACTTCCCAATTTTGGGATCTCCCGACCCATCCATGGAACTTCCCAATTTTGGGATCTCCAGACCCATCCATGGAACTTCCCAATTTTGGTCTCTCCAGACCCATCCATGGATCCCGGAACTCCCCAAATTTTGGGATCCCCGAACTCACGGAGGAGTCGGCGTCCTCGGCCCGCAGGTGATCGGCGATGTACTGCACCCCTTCCAGAGCCTTCAGCATCCTGGGCGACAGCGCCAAGTCCCTCTCCCAGCCTTCCTCCTCCTCCTCCTCCTCCTCCTCCTCCTTGGACAATCCCCGCCGTGCCGAGCCCCCGGCCGCCTTCCCGGGATTCCGGAACGGCGCTTCCCGGGATTCCGCTGGACGGCCGGGATAAGTCTTCTCCTCGTCCTCCTCCTCCTCCTCCTCCTCTTCCTCCTGCTGCTGCTGCTCCTCTTCCCACTTGTCATCCACGTCGGTCTCCAGCCAGCAGCGGGAGGCGCTGAGCCGCGCCCCGGGGAGGTGGCACTGTCCCCCCGATGTCCCCAAGGCGGGCGGCGACACCGGCGGCCTCCTCATAAAGAGCCGCGGCGGGAGAAAATCCAAGAAGAAGCTTCGCACCCACCGGGGCATGGCGTGCGTGCCGGGCGAGCGGTGGTGCACGTTGAGCACGAAGACGGTGATGATGATGGAGAGCGTGACGAAGATCATGGTGAAGAGCAGGTACTCTCCGATCAGCGGGATCACCAGCGAGGTGGAGGGGATGATCTCGGTGATCAGCAGCAGGAAGACGGTCAGGGAGAGCAGCACGGAGATGCAGAGCGTGATCTTCTCCCCGCAGCCCGAGGGCAGGTAGAAGACCAGCACGGTCAGGCAGGAGATGAGCAGGCAGGGGATGATGAGGTTGATGGTGTAGAAGAGCGGCAGGCGGCGGATGACGAAGTCGAAGGTGATGTCGGGGTAGATCTCCGTGCAGCAGTCGTATTTTTTGGAGTTGTAGGTGCCCGCCGCCTCCACGATGGCCCACTCGCCGCTCTCCCAGTAATCCTTCAGGTCCACCTGGCGCTCCATGTTCTCCAGGTCGATCTTGGCCTTGTCGTAGCTCCAGGAGCCGAATTTCATCTTGCAGCTCTGCTGGTCGAAGGGGAAGAAGGTGACGTCGATGCTGCAGGAGCTCTTGTAGATGGCCGGCGGCACCCAGGTGACCGTCCCGTCCCACGACAGGTGCGCCTTGGTCATGTGCGTCACCGCGAACTCGCCGTCGGCGCTGCCGGGAGGAAAAACGGGAATGCTGGGATAACTGGGTGGGATGATGGGATAATGGGATCAGGAGGTGGTGGGATCATGGGATAATGGGGTGATGGGATAATATGGGAGGGTGGGATAATGGGGTGATGGGAAAATGGGATAATAATGGGATAATAATGAGATAATAACGGGATAATGTTGGGATAATAATGGGATAATGTTGGGATAATAACGGGATAATGTTGGGAAAATAATGAGATCATAATGAGGTCATAATGGGATAATATTGGGATAATGTTGGGATGATATTGGGATAATAATAGGAAAATATTGGGAAAATATTGGGAAAATAATGGGATAATAACGGGGTAATAATGAGATAATAATGGGATAATGGGAAAATGAGATGATGGGATAATTGCATGGGATAATGGGATAAGGAGAAAATGGGATAATGGGATAATAGGGTAATGGGATAATATTGGGGTAATAATGAGATAATAATGAGATAATAACGGGATAATAATGGGATAATAACGGGATAATAACGGGATAATATTGACATAATAATGGGATAATAATGGGGTAATAATGAGATAATAATGGGGTAATAATGGGGTAATGGGAAAATGGGATGATGGGATGATTGGATGGGATAATGGGATAATGGGATAAGGAGAAAATGGGACAATGGGATAATGGGGTGATGGGATAATTGGATAATAACGGGATAATAATGGGATAATAACAGGATAATAATGGGATAATAATGGGATAATATTGACATAATAATGGGATAATAATGGGAAATGTTGGGATAATCATGGGATAATAATGGGATAGTAATGGGATAATGTTGGGATAATAATGGGGTAATAATGGGATAGTAATGAGATAATAATGGGATAATAATGGGATAATAATGGGAAAATGGGATGGTGGGATGGAGAAGGAGCTACACCGGGAAGGGGGTTGGGATGGGGCAAGGTTGGAGGGGGTGGGTGGGTGAGGGGTTTGGGGTGGGATAATGGGATAGTGGGATAATGGGATAATGGGATAGTGGGATGATGGGATAATAATGGGATAATAATGGGATAGTGGGATGGGATAATGGGATGATATGATGGGATAATGGGATAATAGGATGATGCGATAATGGGATAACGGAATAACAGGATAATGGGATAGTGGGATAATGGGATAATAATGGGATTATAATGGGATAATAATGGGATAATGGGATAATGGGATGATGCGATAATGGGATGATGGAATGATGGGATAATGGGATAATGGGATGATGGGATGATGGGATAATGGGATAATGGGATAATGGGATAATGGGATGATGGGATAATGGGATGATTGGATGATGGGATAATGGGATGATGGTATAATGAGATAATGGGATAGTGAGATAATGGGATAAGGAGATAGTGAGATAATGGGATAATAGGATGGGAATGCAGGATTGCCATGGGATGGGATCAGTGGGATGGGAACAGGATTGGGATGGGAATGGAATGCAGGATCAGGGTGGGATGGGATAATGGGATGGGACAACGGGGTGGGAATGCAGGATTGGCATGGGATGGGATGAAATGGGGTTGGGAATGCAATGGGATAATGGGACAAAGTGGGATAATGGGATGGGAATGCAGGACTGGGATGGGATTGGGGTTGGGACCGGGATGGGACGGAGCAGGATTGGGATTGGGATGGGATAACGAGATAACGGGACAATGGAATGGGATTCCGGGATTTTGGGAAGGGATTTCAGGAATTCCCCTCAAAACCAGGACTGGTCCATCCCGCACTTGTTGTAGAGGACCAGATCCGGGATCCAGATCATCTCGGAGGGCACGCGGATGGAGGTGACGTTGTCGTACTCCGCCGGGTCCCAGCGCAGTTTGTAGTCGCTCCATTCCTGCCGGGACACGCGGATCCATGGAAACACGGAACATTCCCCAAAAAAATTCCCAAATCCCGGCTCGGGGAACGGCTCCTACCTGCTTCAGCCAGACGTTGGTGGTCATCATCTGGTTCTTCTCGTCCTGAGGGTGAGGAAAGAGGGGTGAGCAGGGAGATGTTGAGGGATCTTCCCGGAATTCCAGCTGCCAGCCCCAGGGATGGGTTTTCCTGGGATTTTTGGGCAGGGGAGGGTGGTGGGGAATCGCTGGGGTGGAGGGAGGAAGGGTCAGGGAGAGGGGAAAAAATGGGAAAAATGGATCTGGGATAAAGGGAGAAGTGGATGTGGGATAAATGGATTTTGGATAGAGGGATATGGGATTGGGATGGAGGACAGAGGGATAGGGGGTATGGGATATGGGATAGGAGATGTGGGATATGGGATAGGAGATGTGAGATATGGGATAGGAGATGTGGGATATGGGATATGGGATACGGGATATGGGATGTGGGATGTGGGATGTGGAATATGGGATATGGGATATGGGATAGGAGATGTGGGATATGGGATAGGAGATGTGGGATATGGGATATGGGATACGGGATATGGGATAGGAGATGTGGGATAGGGGATATGGGATATGGGATGTGGGACGTGGGATATGGGATAAGGGCTAAATGGATAAATGGATCTAGGATAGAGGATGTGGAATATGGGGTATGGGATATGGGAAATGGGAAATGGGAAAGGGCATATGGGATGTGGGATATGGGATGTGGGATGTGGGATAAGGGATATGGGATAAGGGATAAATGGATCTATGGATCTAAGACAGAGGATGTGGGATATGGGATATGGGATATGGGATATGGGATGTGGGATGTGGGATACAGGATTTGGGATACGAAATGTGGGATTGTGGGATGTGGGATATCGGATGTGGGATATGGGATAGAGGATATGGGATATGGGATAAAGGGATAAATGGATCTGGGATAGAGGGATAGTGGGATTGGGATGGAGGATAGAGGGATGAAGGGATATGGGATAGAGGGATAAAGGGATAAAGGGATAAAGGGATCTGGGATAGAGGGATAGTGGGATTGGGATAGGGGATAGAGGGATAAAGGGATATGGGATAGAGGATGTGGAATATGAGATATGGGGTATGGGATATGGGATGTGGAATATGGGATAAAGGGATAAAGGGATAAAGGGATAAATGGATCTGGGATAGAGGGATATGGGATAGAGGGGTATGGGATTGGGATGGAGGATAGAGGTATGAAGGGATATGGGATAGAGGGATTGGGATGGGACAAAGGGAGAAATGGATATGGGATAGAGGGATAATGGGATTGGGCTAGGGGATAGAGGGATAAAGGGATAGGGGATAGAAAGATACAGGGATTGGGATGGAGGATAGAGGGATAAAGAGATACGGGATAAAGGGATAAAGGAATATAGGATAAAGGAATAAAGGGATATGGCGTAGGGGATAAAGGGATATGGGATATAGGATATGGGATATCGGATATGGAATAAAGGGATAAATGGATGTGGGATAGGGGATAGAGGGATAAATGGATAGGGGATAGAGGGATTGGGGTGGGGGATAAAGGGACAAATGGATATGGGATTTGGGATGTGGGATGTGGGATATGGGATCGAGGATATGGGATAAAGGGATAAATGGATCTGGGATAGAGGGGTATGGGATTGGGATGGAGGATAGAGGGATAAAGGGATATGGGATAGAGGATATGGGATGTGGGATATGGGATAAAGGGATAAAGGGGTATGGGATAGAGTGATACAGGGATTGGGATGGAGGATAGAGGGATAAAGGGATACGGGATATGGGATACGGGATGTGGGATATGGGATACAAGATAAAGGGATAAATGGATCTGGGATAGAGGATAGAGGGATTGGTGTGGGGGATAAAGGGAGAAATGGAAGTGGGATATGGGATGAATGGATATGGGATAGAGGGATACCGGGATAGAGGGATACAGGGATTGATGGATTGGGATTTGGGATCAGAGGGATGAATGGATATGGGATAGAGGGATAGAGGGATAGGGGATAAAGGGATTGATGGATTGGGATTTGGGATTGAGGGATGAATGGATATAGGATAGAGGGATAAAGGGATTGATGGATTGGGATTTGGGATCGAGGGATGAATGGATTGGGAACACAGGGATCAGGGAATGAGGGATAAAGGGATAAAGGGAATATGGGATCGAGGAATTCGGGGATTGGGGAGGCACAGAAGGATAAAGGGATATGGGAATACAGGGATGGGGAATGGAGGACAGAGGGACGAGGAGGATTGGGATTGGGGACAGGGAAAAACGGATGGCGGGATTCGGGGAGCACTGAGGATGAGGAAGGGAGGGAGGAAGCTCAGAATTCTGGGAATTCGGGCTGGGAATCCCGGGAATTCGGGCTGGGAATCCCGGGAATCAGGGAATCCCGGAAATTTGAGCTGGGAATCCCGGGAATTGGGGGATCCCGGGAATCCGGGCTGGGAATCCCGGGAATCAGGGAATCCCGGAAATTTGAGCTGGGAATCCCGGGAATTGGGGAATCCCGGGAATTCGGGCTGGGAATACTGGGAATTGGGGAATTCCAGAATTCGGGCTGGGAATTCCGGGAATTGGGGCTGGGAATCCCAGGAATCGAGGAATCCCGGGAATCAGGGAAACCCAGGAATTCGGGCTGGGAATCCCAGGAATCGGGGAATCCCAGGAATTGGGGCTGGGAATGCCGGGAATTTTGGCTGGGAATTCCAGGAATTTTGGCTGGGAATTCCAGGAACTGGGGCTGCGAATCCCGGGACTCAGGAAATCCCAGGAATCCAGTCTGGGAATGCCGGGAATGCTGGGAATTTGGGCTGGGATTCCCGGGAATTCGGGCTGGGAATCCCAGGAATTGGGGCTGGGAATGCCAGGAATCGGGGAATCCCTGGAATTGGGGTACCCCAGGAATTCGGGCTGGGATTCCCGGGAATTTGGGCTGGGAATCCCGGAATCCGGTGTGGGAATGCCAGGAATCAGAAAATCCCAGGAAATGGGGCTGTGAATGCCGGGAATTCAGGCTGGGAATTCCAGCAACTGGAGCTGGGAATCCCGGGACTCAGGAAATCCCTGGAATTTGGTCTGTGAATGCTGGGAATCCTGGGAATTTGGGCTGGGAATCCCGGGAATTCGGGCTGGGAATCCTGGGGATTTGGACTGGGAATGATGGGAATTTGGAGAATAACGGGAATCGGGGAATCCTGGGAATTCAGGCTGGGAATCCCGGGAATTCGGGCTGGGAATTCCAGGAACTGGGGCTGGGAGTCC
>VZUI01091380.1:66225-88318 GCA_013401135.1 Cettia cetti | reverse complement strand
TTGTTTTTTGATTTTTTTTTTTTTTTTTTTTTTTTTTTGTGGTTAGGAGTTTTTTGGTTGTGGCCTGTTTTATTTTGTAATGAGGGAAAACTCTGAAGTTCATTAATTTTTATATTTGCATGTTTGTAGGCGCTCCCACATAACTGGCAGGTAATATAGTAAAGAATAGTCAGTGTAATTGAAGGCTGAAGTGCAATAAAGTTGGAATTTTTTTGCCTGCTGTGTGCATGTATGGAACAGATGGACAAAGGCTTATACTTTAACAGAGGCTCTGCTTGCACTGAACCTATGTCATTCATGGTGTCAATATGACCAGGATTTTTAAGGCCTATTATTTGTTAGCTATTTAAAAAAAACAACTTTGAGAACCTTGCAGTCTTCCAGGTAACATATTTGTGTCATGGACATTGTGGCAGAGAACCCTGGGTATCCAAAGCAAGGATGTCATGAAATCAGTGAGAATAATTCTGTAAGCTGGGATAGCAGAGCATTGCCTCTTAAGTGTGGGGTTGCAAAACCTGCTTGAATATTAAACATACACTTACCAGTTTTTCCAATGGTACTGAAATAGCATCCTGGTTTTTTGAGTGTTTGTTTGGATTAGTATATTGTATGGAAAACATTGATTAATTTTCTTCTACCTCAAACTTCATGCTGTAAATTTTTCTGCACTTGATGCAGGCCTTTGGTACTTCAGTAACTTCACCCTCGCTTCTCTGGTAATGTTTCATTTCAGCCACTTTGCTCCATTAAATGTATGCAATTAGAAAAGCAAATGGCAAATTTGCTATCGCATCACTGAAGTATTTAGTTTCATAGACTTAAAGAGCCAAATTTGTTGCACCATGCTCTCCTCACTGTAATATGTACTATAAACATCAGAGAGAATAGGCTGACCTTAATATTTGCTTCTCAGACTAAATCGCCGCCTTGCAGCAGTTATTTCCCACTGAATAAAAAGTTTAATTTCACGCCCTGATTAGTGCTAGTATGTGCAGGTGGATATTTATTTTATGCAGCTAAACTAATCTGCCTTGGCAAATTATTTGCCAGTCAGCAGAGCTATAATTCCTCATGAGTATTTTGATACTAAATTATCATTCTCATTAGTAAGATAAAGCAGACTGTTCTAACCACAAAGTTTGGTTAGGCAAATGGCTTCCTAAATAGTCTTTGGAAGATACAAGGTGTGTGGTGGCCTCAACATTCTCAGTGTCCTAAAATGGTTTGTGATATACAAAAAGGTAATGAGGATTTTAGAGGAAGAAAATAAAATTATTCCATAGTTGTGTATCATGGTAAAGTAGGAATGTCCAGTTTTCAGAAATCACCTCTTTAAGAGGTGCCTAATGAAGAAAAAATCAAATGGTCATTTTGGTTGGCCACTGGAAATACTCAGAGCACTGATGTCTGGGCCATAAATGAGATGAAATATAAAGTTATGTTGTTTTCTGCTTTATTTTCAGTGCTAGTGGCTATTGAGATAGCATAAATATTCACTTGAGATAAAAAGTTAAATGGTTGAGGAAACTTCCTGGTCTGGTCTCATTTAAAATTCACTTCACACTCTAAAAAACTCTAAAATTTTAAGTGGGGATCAGAAAGTATCTCCTGACATACAAATGTTGAGTGGATATGTTTGTCAAATGAATGTGTTCATCCATCATTTTGTTTTCTACGGATTTTACTGTGCTGGTAGTTTGTTTGTATTATAAAACATGTTAATGAAAGATACTTATTTTCTGTTACAAGGAGAGTAATTTATCTGGAAATTAGGAATTTTCACTGTTTTGTGGAAAGGGATTCCACTAACTTCTTTTCATCTGTATGGGTTGTCACATATTTTTGTCATACTCATTTTCTCAGTGATTACTACAACAGTATTTAGGGTCACATTTAAGACCAGCAAAACCAGCTAGCTGAGCAACTTGATTTTTTGTATAAAATTTTTCATGCTAAATTCATCAATGCAGATGGAATAGGCTGTTTTCTCACCCTTGCCTGCTTATATTGTGTCATCTTAAACTCTATGCATACTGGTGAGATTTGTGTAATATTTAACTGTCCTCAGTAGCAAGCTTAACTGGTATTTCCAGTACTGAGTATTTTCTTCAGCCTTCCTCATTTCTTCCTTACAATTCAGGAGATGCTCAACAAGGCATATTCTTTATACATTTTAAGTGATTTTGCACAGAAGGGCTGAATCCACTGTGTGTTCAGCTGTGGAAGTTAGTTGTAACATACCAGTGTCCAGTGGCTGCAGCTAAAGAGTAAGTGCTCAAAATACAATTAATAAGTAATCAAATATGAATCAAATATGACAGGATACTGATTAGTGCTATGAAAAAGTCTTGATACCACAGAAATGGTTGAAAATAAACTTCCTGGGAATTGCTTTAAATATTTCCTGCTTATTAAACAACAGAGCTTTCTAGTGCCAGTTTTTCTGAGGTGCTGGGGAGCTCTGGTGTTGGACAAATGCTGCCCCTGCTTGCAGAAAGAGAAAGCTGAAGCTCAGAAATTTGCCAGGGGTCATGGACTGGAGGAATTTGTGTTGGATGACACGGTACACTGTTAATAGAAGGCAGAATACAAAGAAACCAGTTCTTCTAATAGCTACCCTTGTGCTTCTGACCATATTTTGGTTAATTTTACAATTGGCTAGCCACCTGTTAAGATAACCCATTTTATCATTAAACAAAATTAATTTTAAAAATGGCTTGAAACTGTCTGATTTTAATGGGATCTGAATATTCTTAGTTTTAATCTGCCTCATGAGGCTTGTCTTTCTTCTGGGAAGTACATTGTTACATCATTAAAATATCATCCCCTACTGAGAGAGAAATCGGTCCCATTCACTAAATGGCAATGCTGCAACAATGACAAGTATTTCTAAAAACTGCATTAAAATTCATTTTTTTTCTCTTTGATGTGCATGTTCCATGGTCCCATTAACCAATGGGTGCTCAGCCTATTTGCCACTGTGTGTGCACAGCCAGATTTGTTAGCTGGGATGGCAGAAGGGTTCAGAAGCAGTGATGATGACTTGTAGTTTTAAATTATTTCACTTTTCCGCAGTGATTTTGCTTGGAAGCAAATGATTGATCATAATTTTGCACTCTAGCTACTTCTGGTCCTCCTCTGTACTAAAAATTGAGAAACATCTGATTTCATTTTCCTTCCCCCACTGCTAAAACAGGGTCTTGTTCAGTCATTTTGATGAGAGCAACGGAAAGGAGAGAATGAGGAAGAATGGGAAAGCTCAGCAAGGGATCTTTCTAGTCTTCTTGAGGGAAGGACAGAAGTGTTTACAGTCTGTGGGCAGGAACCATGCAGCCTCTTGGCAGAATCCACTGGAGTAACCAGTTTGGACTAGAAGCAGCAAAAAGGCCTGATGGTTTAATTTGCTTCATTCCATGGTAGAGAAGGGAAAGGTTGCAGGGGCATACTACAGAGGAATGAAGAAGTTCTTAACTGCAGTTGTATGTTAGCAGAACAATAATAAGTGTGTTCTTTTAACTGTAGTCTAGATGGACCTATCTTCTTCAGAAGCACCTGGAGCAAACCAGAACTGAAGAAGATGGTAGAGAGGGAATTTGGATAACACCAGCCATTGCAGGACTCTGGTGTGAATTTTGTCAAGCTGGCTTTGTGCCCTACATGGGATTTTTCTGTTTGTAGGAATACTCTGTCATGATATTTCAATCTTAGGACATAGTTATTCTTACAGAATTGAGGTGGTTCTTTTCCCCCAAATGTTGTGGGATGGATGAAACGCTGTAGAGAAAGGTGATGGCAGTCTTTGCTTGGTTACTAATCAGGGCTGGACTGTATGTTGACTAGAAAAGAGTCTGAATGTTTCCATGCTTGTCCATACAGCAACCAGAACAGTCTCTAGTTGTTCCAGAGAAAAATGGTCCTTCATGAAAGTCTGTCATACAATGTAGTCAGTCTCTCTCTCTGCACACATCATTTGTAATTTATTGTGAGAGCAGTAGAAAATGGAGCAGTGTCTATGTGGGAGTTGCTTTTAGTTTATGGATAGTTGGCCTTGGGTTCTGTCTATTAGGAAGATGTTGGCGATTCTCCAGGGGGGTTGTTCATTGGGTCTGCTCAATGCCCTTCCTTCTTACATGCCAAAACTGTCAGCATGATTGAGAAATGCAGCCAGCTATCATTCATCTCCTGCAAATTAGAGCAATGGGAAGAGGGTGTAGGCTCAAGAAACGATGGATTGATCTTGTTTTAGAAGGTGAGTCTTAAAAGCATCTCAGCAGAAAGAAATCAAAATAATGTTAACAGCCTCTTCAAATGTGATAGAAGGTGTTTCCTGTTGCTAATATATTCAAAAGGAGAAAAATCTACATTCCCTTTTCTTTTTGTAACTTTTTCCTATTTCTCCTTTTCTTGACTTGGATGACTCCAGTGAAGTGTATTGCTCTAGTACTTTGTTACAGTTGTTGTCATGAGCAAGCATAAATACCCTCCAAGTTTTTTACTGACAAGAAAATATTCCTGTAATCTCACTGACCTTAAAATAAGAAATTATGTAGAGACAGTAAAGGACCCATCAGTGAGAAGACACATGTCAGTGTTGGGTTGGAGTAGGTCTTGTGGAGCCTGGGTTCAAGTCTGATATTGGCAGCCAAAGTACTCTCTAAAGCTTTTGCAAACTACTGAAAGCAGTTGCTAAGTGGAATTTTCTTTGCTATGCCACTGCAGAGCTGTTCCAAGTTTGACTACTTTGAAAGTCAGAATCTTAGTTCTTATTTTCCTGCTTAACTCCATTCATGGCTAATTCATTCCCATTTGTCCATACACCAGTGTCCTTGAGCTCTCCTTGTTCCCCTGTGTTCATCTGCAGATATTTGTGGAGAGCAGTCATATTCTGCTCTGAGCTGGATCTGGTCAGGCTAAACCAGCATTCTTTAATTTATTTTTCCTTCTGTTGTAAGACATTTCCTGGAATTTCTGATCATATTAGTAGACCTTTTCAAACAGCTGCAAAATTTGATTAGTCTCCCTGAAACATGAATGACCAGAGCTATACAGAACATTCCAGGAAATATTTTATGGATTCCTTGCACTAAAGCAGTGATTCTAATTCCTCTCTTCTGAGAATTTTTTACTTTATACAATATCCTATAGTAGTATTTGCCATTTCCGTGGCCACATCTTAGGGGTGAGCCATCATCATCTAATGAGTAACATATCCCAGGGCCTCTTTCCCTTTTCTCAGTTACTGAGTTCCTAATTTATAATGGAAATAATGTAACTTTTTGATTTATATGCATCATGTGTCAGTTCTGTTACCATATTTTCAAGATGCTTTGTCTTATATATTTATGATGCCTCTTTAATTTCATTATCACATCAGTAATTCTCAAGTATTTTAGCCATTAGTGAGAATATTTAACATTAATTTCAAGAATAATAGTAGATTTCAATAAGGATCATTCTCTGTACAGCTTAATGGCTCCTTTTTCAAAATTGCCTGTGATGCTCTAGTGATGCTCTCTAACTGGTTTGTAGTTTCTTAGGCTCCCTATAACTCTGGTATTAATCCTAATTCTCTTCATTTTAGCTAGTAACTTTCTACATGTCATCTATCAAATGCTTAACTACTTCTGATTTGTCTGGACTTCAGTGATCTTCTTAAAGAAGAAGATTGGGTTAGTCTATCACTAATTCTCATTTGTTCTAAATTGGGAGTAGATTTACTTATCCTCCCATGGTGACTGTTTCATTTTGGCAATAGTTACCAGTACTCAGTCTCAGTAGATTTCCTTTCTTGGGATACAGGGCATACTGTTTGTCTGTGTTATGGCTTTGGTTTTTTCTTTTTTGGCCAGTCATTTCTGCAACATTTTAGATTCATTCTGCTTAGAATTACGGATGGTTTTCCTGAGTGAGGATGCTGCCAGGGGCTGCCCATTGGGTGTCCTCAGGTGCTGCTGTTGCCCCTGCTTCATTCTGAAGTCCTCCAAGACACCAGGTGATGCTTTGGTGTTTCTTGGTTGAAGGAGGAATTTGCTCTAGTTAAGCCAAAGGAACATTTGCATCGTATGCCAGGAATTGAGAACTGTCATGGAGCTGAATTTGGTACAGGATATTTACATAAGGAAAGTAAATTTAATATATTTTGGTACGTTTTTGAGGCAGTTAGTTAGGGATTCCAAGTTACTTCTGATGAGTGAAAAGGTAATTGTAATTGTAGCAGAGTGCTTTGTAAGAGAAATGTATCTGGACAGAATGTCCATTCCTGCAAAAAGGAAGTGTTTGGTTACTTTATTGAACAGGGAAATGTTTGGCTAGTGCTGGAGCCTGCTCAGAAGCCAAGCAGAAAATGTGGTGGAGTGCTGGAGTGTGCTCCTCAAAGTGTTTTCCTTCTCTTTAGAAAAAAATGGTATTCCTTTTAACAAATTTGTCTGCTAATGTGTGAGCTGCAGATTTCCTTCCAGGATAGTTGGCACAGATGTGTAACCCCTCTCTCCTCCATGCTTTTTTTTCTGTTACCTGACATTCCACAGGAGATTGGGAAGGTGGAAGTTAATACTGTAGTTTCTTATGCACATTATGGAGATTGTAGTTTTCCAAATTTAATTTGGTTTACCTTGGCTGTATTTTTTTTTTTTAAGTACTGGACTTTCTATTCCTGATGCTCTGAATTTCAGTGAAAAATTAGAATCCAGGTGAGCTCTCTGACTTTTCAATAGCCTTACAAAAAAGAGACACAATATTTGGAAGGCAGTAGCATCATTTTGTTGGTATCTGGACAAGTTTCCAGCTGCTGTTTTATACATGCACTGTGCTTGCACTATGAATGTCACTGTTCTTGTTGGATACTTACCTGGCACAAATTCAGAAAGTAGCATGAGAAATGGTCTTCACCACAGATCTTGCTGTCTTCAAGGAGGCTGGATATACCACTTGAATTTCATACTTAAAATGTCAAAGGGTTATGAAATCAAGCATGGGCACAAAGAGAATCTCTACACTGCTAGAGTAAGCATGTTTGTGGATCTTGCTGTTACTTTGTTCAGAGATTAATGGAGTGCTGTCATGGGTCTCAATTTGGTTTTCAATACTGTAGCTTAGTATTCTTCTGAGCCCTGAAGAACGTATCCAGGTGTTTCATGTTACAGAAGTAGTTTACCTGGTTGCTGCTGCTCTTGAAGGATATAAAAAACCCTTGCATCTATTTATCTGTCAAGGAGTATAAACAGACACTCCAGTGGGAGTTGGTTTTGAGCAAATCTCAGTCGACGAACTGAGGCAGCTTCATTAAAGAGCTGGAGTAGCCATGCTCACCACGTGCGGTGAGCTCATTAAGTTCACAGGCAGTCAGAGCCTACTGTTCCACAGTGCTGTGTCCTTCTGAAGGAGTTTGTATCAAACTGTGAGACCTGACAGTCAGCTGACTAAGTGTTTGTTCATTCTTACTACAAAATCTCACAAAGTACACACTTAAATTGGCTACTTAAGCTTTTAGGATCAGATAGCTCATGGGTTTTTCTCCTAATAACAATGAAAGATTTTGATACCGTGTGTTTGGTTTTGTAGGATTGGAGTCCACTGATCTAACTGTGCCTTATTCTGAGTATTGCTTTGGGCAGTAGAGTCAGGGATCTGTTTGGGCCATGAAGTTGTGTATTCTGTAATAGGAATTCAGTTTATTGCTGTAATGGATGCAAACTCATTACAAGTTCTAGGCCACAGGGGATACTTTTCTTTGCTGTGAAAGTCATCTCAACTGGACAATCTTCAGTGCAACTGGCCATGCCCTTCCACATCAGTGACTGACAGATCTAATTCTGCTTTTGTAGCCGAGAGCCTGTTAGTTAATGGAGTCGTGAATATTGTTACTCAGAGGCAACCTTCAGAGTATTAAAATGCATTATTCCTATTCTACACTTGATATTTATCAAACAAGGTGTTATATCTAATGAATTCAATGCTGTTGTCAAATAAATACTGTATGTAGATCATGACTTAAAAGAAATGGTAATATAAGTAGCTTCATTATTGCTTTGCAGTGATGGAGAGAGATGGGTTTAGTTTGCTTGTTTAAATCCTGTGTGATGGAAACCCAGAGTGAATGTCTTCTCTGAGGGAACAGCAAGCATTATGGGTGATATGATCAGATTAATAAGATCCTTAGTACATATATATTTCATACAAGGTCTCAACTTTTCCCCCCCCCTCATTTCTTCTTACATGGAAGCAGATGAAATGCAGAAGCAGCAGTACTGCCTTGGAAGTACCATAGTAGTTTTCCTTTTATAATTATCATTCTTGACATATTTATCCTTTCTTATGGAAGTGAAGATGCAGATATTTAAGAACCCTTCTTGCACAAAAAAGCCCAATTTCCGCTCAGTACTTAATTAGCACTTGTTTATGACACAGCATCTGATTTGATTTTCGAAACAAATTGCACAGTAAAGAGGCTGATATTTAAACTGTATAGTAACCACAGCTCCAGCTGTGACTCAAATCTTGTAAGCCTTCAGGGGTTGTGTTTAGGCTTAGAAAATAGGAACTCAGGCCTGTAATTAAATGTCCTCTGAAAATCAGCCTTGGTAGAGAAGTGGAGAGGGTACCACTGAATTTTAAATTACTGACTTGTTCTCAAGAATCTTTCTGTTTTTCTGGGCCTTGCTAGGGACTGCAGAAATCAAATGGATTAAAAATGGAAGAGTAGATTACTAAAGCAAAAAAAGTCAGGGGTTGCAGACAAAGAGATGAGCAAAATAAGCTATTTTGGCTCCCCAGTTTATAGACATAAGCAATATATGTAATTTTAATATATGGCTAACATATAGATAACAAGTTCTGTGGACACCAGAAAGACTAGAGAGAAAGAACTCTCTCTGAACTGTGAGTAAGGTGCTGATAGTTGTGGAATAAGTCATCTGTGGTAATGGAAGGCTCATTCTTAAAACAATGCCTCAATAATAAACATGAATGTCTTGGAAAAGGATGTAGGCAAGGTTATGTGACAAATTAGTCACTCACCTAAGTCAAAATGTGAAATATTCCCAAAATAGCATGATAGAAATTAGCAGTTGGAGTGCTTTCAGAGTTACTTTTTGAGGAAAGCAATCACTGTTGATGCTATTGAAAAAGAGAGCAAAATTCCCCTAGCAACCTGACTTCTAGTCAAGAAAAATGCTGGAGCAGATGCTAAGAGAAAATACTGTGCTTATGAATGGTATTGAACCATGAGCATAAACGATGTGTGCTGATGAAAATACAAAAATGAGTAGGTCTTGCTGGGCAATTAATTGTATTGCTGGTGGAATTGCTTTGAATGGATCATAATCATGGAAGATTTTAGTGTTGATTTATAAATTAATACAGCTTTCAAACAAGACAGTTTTCTGGGTCCCAGATCTTTTTAAGGCTGGGGGAAGAAGGGCAATTTTATTTTATTTTTTTAAATGGACAGTTGTCTTACAGTCCTGTCTGCTGTCATTGGGATATTGCAATTCAGAATATTTTAACCAGATGTATTACTTTATTGCCTTTTTCTGCTGAAGAATGCATTCCTAGGGGTCATTTACAGTGTGCCTTGGAGAACCACAGAAAGTCAGAATTTAGGAGATTGGCTAAACTTTTACAACCAATCATCAATCTGAGAAATTGCAATTAAATTATGCTTTTCTACTGTGTTTATTTTGATGTAAATGCAGGCTCACTTTTGCAAATATCCCACTTTAATGGCATAAGCAGCAGTATGTGGGTAATGACACACGTACCTTGCACTGGTAAAATTTGCCTCTCTTCTATGTAGTCTCTCATTTCTTAGATGAGAGCAGGTTTATCAAATGCAGAGGAGACATACCTCATTGGGAGCATTTTGCAAATACAGTATTGAGAGATGAGTGATGGGTCTTAGTTTCTCCTATTTTTATGTTTCACTTGTCAGCATTAAAAAATAGTTTACAGTAGCTGCTAATCTGCAGAAAGTCCTGATTGCTTTTATTACAATACTCAAGCAGTTTTACTTTCTAGTCACAAAAAATTGTATTGGTAAGAGTTGGCTAAACAGAAATACAGTGTTATCTTTATTACTGGAAACACTTCTGCTGCAGAGTAATCCTGTTGCTGGCAACAGATCTGTTAATGCACTTACATATTTGCAGGGCCAGGATCTTCAAATGAAATGATTCAAGTCAGTATCTTAAATCAATTATTCAGGCTGCTCTGGACTGATGGGCTAGCAAATGTTAAGCAGCCTGCTGCTCCAAAGAGTTTGACTGTTAACCTTTAATTTTTAGGTTAGGTGACAGAAACAGAAAAAGTGAAGTAATTTTCCACAATTGTTGTGAATGCAATTTGTTTCTAACATCACAACAATTTGTTGTGTGAACTTGGCCTCATCTGAGACTGGTATTCAGATCTCTCTACTTCTGACACTGATTTCAAATTATTGTTATTTCTGCTTGTTTATGAGGACTTTTATTTTTTTTTCCTGGATAGATACGTACTGGGCTGTGCTGATTTGAAAAAGAAACTGAAGCACTTGAGCCAGAAGTAAAATGTGTATTTCTGTAGTGTTCTTGCTAGATATGCAGCACTTCATATAGTTTCTTCTGTTTTCAAAGTACATAGAAATGTCAAGAGCTCCTCTCAGCAAACCTGTGAGGTGGGTTAAATGAGTGTTGTCCCATTTTACAGTCAGAGAGAGACTAACCACCCATGACGTTAGTGCTGAGGGAAGGATTGGGTCTTGGAGGATGATGCTTCTAGCTGTGTGAGAGGTCTCCTAGAACATAGTTTGTTAATGTGTTAAGCATTGCAAGTCCAAACACAGCAGGTGAATGCAGTAACCAGACATACTTGACTTTAATTTATCAGCACAATGGTGGTTATTAAAATTCATGTTCAACTGAGATCATTGGCTAGGACACCTGGGCATAATCTTACTACTACTTTGAAAGATTTAGGAGGATTTAAATTCAAACTGGTGAGAAGGAAAAATAACAAGTACTCAAAGTATACTGTCAAATTCTGAGTGTGCACTTCTCTTTAGAGGCAAGATTTTAGTCTGTTCTAGTTCTTACTTTATTTTCAAGCTCCATGGCTGCCCACCATAGGTGTGAAGGTTTGTCATTGAGCCGTAACACATTTTTTCTCTCCAACAAATTGTATATTTTGGTGTTACGAGTACCAAATTGGATGCAGTTTGTACAAACAAATACTGTGTTGACTCAAAACCAAGTGAGAGTAAGCTTATCTTTAGTAGAGCCTTTCTGAAATGAGTAAGTTTTTTTCAGCCTTCCTGGAGGAAGGGTAGGGGCACGCATCTGATTTGGAGGGGAAATACTGTGAATTAAAGGGATTGTGAAGTAGTTTCTGGGAGTAAGAAAAATCTCTGGACTTGGTGTTACAGCAGATGTTCTGTCTGGTCCTGTTCCTTAGATGTGATTTTAATTTCTAAGCATCTCTTTTTTTGGGGGGGTGGGGGGCAGGGGAAAACGCATGAATCCGCTTGAATGTGGAAGTATCTTTGAACTACAAATAAATGTCATGCCAGGCAGTGTTTTAGGGTTTGTTGCATACTTTTTTGTAGCTGTAAGTTATGCTATATATGTTTCATGCTTCTACAGCAATTTGATGTCTTGCCTTTTCTTCAATCCAATAAAGCATGAAAACAGTAAAGGGGGGGGGGTGGGAGGTTGTATTTGTCTGTCTATTTGAGACATAATTTATGGCTGTGTGTAAATATAACAACTTGTTACCCTAGTATTAAGGCTGCACCTCTTCAGGAATTTTTTGTCATCTCTTCATGTTGTCCAGTGTCTGGTCCGACCATGTTGAGGATGGTAACTGTGAAAACACTCATAGCTTGACTGCTGCTGTTTTGACACCATTTGCTTTTTATGTAGTGTCATTAGTCTTTGCTATTGCACCCACCACAGAGGCTATGCTTATCCCAGTGCATTTTTGTGGAAATTTTGAAAAAATACCTATATATACTGAAGTGAAATGTAAAATGGTGAAAGACATAAAAATGGTGACTTTTTCTAAAAAGTGTTCTTAAAGCAGCTGACATCAGAGCAATAAACAAGAACTAATCTGGGGACTAAACCTTCATATGTGGTTTAAAAAAAAATCTTCATTGTTTAAAATGCTCCAGAACTTAGACTTAGGTTAGCTAGGTCCCAGTGTAAAAGGAGGTCTCTCTTTATGTCTATTCTCTCCTAGCCCCGAATACACATGCCAAAAGATGGATTTCAACTTATATCTTCTGGATACCAAGCATGGCTAAAGCAGGTTGGACTGTATTATTGTTATTCATCTCATGTGAGGGACTGTGTTGGACACCTGTGCTTGTCTCATTAGTGAAGTACATAAATGAGGGTGTAATGAAGTTACAGTGCCATGTTAGCTGATACCCCTCATAGCCATCACTGTTTCGTGTTTATGCATGCTGTGTTTGTATAACATTTTCTCACCAGTCTGATGAATGTGCACTTCCTGTAAATAAAAGTTCAAAATGCAGTCACCTGGAAGCGAAGAGGGTCAGAGTCTGAAAACAAATCTACAACAACAGCTTGAATTACAGAATTAAAATGGGCCTTCAAACACAAAGCTGCATGGTGGTGGTGCTGGTAATAATGGGGAGGCCACTGGGTTAAAACTCAAGAGAATTGCATCTAGCATCTAATTCAGATCTGCCTGGGTGAATCAAGAATGGACACTTACTCACATCACATAACAATTGTGCAGTTTGACACAGTCTGACACTGTGGGGAGTCCCCACTCGAAAGTGGCCTAGTGCTATATTACTCTGGCTATTATTAAAGGCCAGGCTTTAGATGTCTCAGCAGTCTGCCTCTAGCAATTGCTGTCAGCTTTTCACTTTTGTGAGTGAAAAATCCCCCTTCAGAAAAAATAGCTTAATTTACAAATGGTCTGTACAGATCTCTTCTCTGATGAACATACATATATGATGAATCCTGTGTCCTTGAGAATACATGGCTTAAAGTTGCTGTTTCTGTAGAAAGCCAGAATGTGTTGTTATGGCAACAAAAACTGGAAATATGAAAACAGCACAGATAAGCTGCATCCTGTTGTCATGGCAACTGCAGTTGTGAAATGACAAAACATGGTGATGAAGGGATCTTCAAGGTGGTACCGTGAGCCCAACATAAACAAAGAGCCAAGTCACTTGAGCAGAGTGTGAGAATGAAAATCTGCATCAGCAAATCCCCTTAAAATATGAGAGTTTCATTGAAGGTGCTAACAGGATGGTTTTGATTGTCTCCACTCTTGTGTCAGTATCTTACAAGCAGTAGGTAGTAACTTGATTGTGCAGGCTGGTTACTGCTGTCAACTTATATTGACTTCTGTGGAACTGAGCAGAGCTTGAACACCTATTAGAAGATGGGCATCTAGTCTTATATTTGCAAACCATTCCTTTGAATGAGTGATGTACTGCAAAGGTGAAGTGTGCTGTGGAGCTTCTTTCTGAGAGACCATTTCTATCTCTCTCTCTCAAGTCCCCTCCAGTGAAGGTCAGTTGGGACACTGAAGCTTATGTTTTCTTGATTTAAACTTTGCTGAGCCGGAGGCAAGGTGTCTCAGAGGAATCTCAACTCTGCAATTATTGTCTCACAGAGCTCAAGTTTGTTGACCTATGGGGCATGGCATCACTTTCTGTTTCTTATGTGGGTTGGGAGAACAATAGGAAGAGGATTGTGTGGCTGTTCTCTTTTCCTTTCACTTCTGAGGCAAACAGACCAGCCTTATACTACCAGTGCTCTGATGCAGGTGGGATACATGCTTTTTGGACTCTGAAAAATACCAAAGGGGTAAAAAACCTAAAATACATAGTAAAGGGAGGCTTTACACTAGGCAACCTCAAATAATAGAAGAACTTGCACTTTTTGAAAAAGATATTTTTTGTAAGCATGCTTTCTCTTCGATTTTTAGTTTATTGATATTAGTTCTAATGTCTATCTCAATCTTCTTACTTCTTGATCCAAGGAGGAGTTATAAACCTGGGCTTGTCATCAGCAGATACTGTCATGGAAATAGCTTTGCTATTCCAATTTTGTGCTGTGATTTCACCACAGGAAGTGTAAGGATAAGGCAGTTGATATAAAGGCTGGGAAGAGCTTTCATGAGAAGCAGAGAGGTTGAATTTTTTTGAGGTGAGTTTGATTTGGTATAGGATATCTATCAAGGTACTACCTGTAGGATTCCTTAAAACAATGTCTTGAAAAGAAAGCCACTTTTGATGTATGTAAAAGCATAATCTGCATAGGCATCCAGAGGGAATGGAGGCTGTGCATCAGGTTTATTCTCCTGCTGTCTGTATTTTTAACAGGATCCTAACTTAATGATTTTTTTTTTCCTCAGCATGGCTGAGTATTGATCTGCTGTCTGACTTATACAGAATGTGAGAAGTATCCCAGTAACACATTGTATTAATGTGGACTAAAAGCAGTTTATATTACAGATGAGGCGGAGGAAGATGGAGTTCTGCAAGATTGGACACATACTATAAATATCCATAAAACTGACAATTTTATCTAAAACCAGTGCTGGCTGCATTTGCGTATTTTCAGCCTTCTTAAACTGGAGATAATAGCTGAACACTACCTGAGCATGGGTTGCTCACACTGATGTCATTACCCTCTGCCCTTTCATGGCAGGTTTTATATTTAATGTTGCTGTGCTGCAGTGGAGAGTTGTATTGCGTTCTTATGTGGGCTAGAGGAAACACAATACCAGCAGCCAGAAATACATGTTGCTTTAAGACTGGCATTTTAAGTAACCTGCATTGTTCTCTTTACTCTAGCTCTTTCCTGTTTAGCTGTTTGTATTTTTGTACAAGATGCAGTTGGTTTATTCAGCCTTGATCTTCATTTAAGCTTTTGACATGCTAGCAGTCTGTAACATCCCATCACCTAGATGTTGATCCTTTGGAGACAAGCCACAATTGGCTTCTGAAGGAAAAAAGGGAGGGAATGTTTGTGTATAAATACAGTCAATAGACATGACACTTTAATTCCTATATTATATGGACCCTTTATATAATTTAAGCCATACTATGAAACTGGGCAAGTTAAGATAATTAGGTAAAACACTAACAAAACATTATTTTGATTACATAAATGAGGAAGTAAAAGTATCATTTTAGGTAGCTTCTGAAACATGGTGATTTGGAGTTAAAGCTAATGCCTCCCTTTTTCATAGCATTGTGAGCAAGTATGCATCATGTAGGATATGTAATGTAATGCACTCATCTGAGCCTTTCTGCCTCCCACTGTCTTTTTGTAGTAGAATTTTTAAAGCCAAGTTATAAACCTGTAAATGTGTTTTATGCTGGAAATTCTTGGTGATACCTTAACGAGATTGGTACCAGCAAAGGCCAGTATAATCAAAACAAGGCGCTTCAGATATTAATGGTCTGCACTTCAGTCAAGTCAGCTGGAAAAGAGAGTGTAAAAACCAGGATTTGGTGAAACCAGGATTCTTCTGCTAGAATTGCTCTTTGCTGAGAGAAAAGGGAAATTATTCTGGATATAGTTTGATTTTGTAATTTTGTCATTTAACATCTTTTCCTTAACTTCCAAAACATCTATTTTCAGGGGATCCATATGCTTTTAAAAATTCAGATACTAACTCCTTAGGTGGAAAGTTGAAATGATATTTCTTTTTGCAGTTCATATATTAATACTTGGCACTCTTATAGTACATTATATCCTTAAAGCGTTATGCAGGCTTATCAGTTATCCTTGAAAGACTTCTGTGTGGTAGGTGCATAACAATAATTCTGAGAGATTTTATAGAATTAAATAAAGCTGGAGATGAGGGAAAAATCTAATGAAACTTCCATTTCATCTCTCCACCAATGTAGGTTTTTTCTCTGCAGTTCTTCTCATGAGAATAGAGAGAAGTTCTAAAAATGTTCCAAGATGAAGAGGTTCCAACACATTTGTTAGGATGCTATGTTACTCTGCCCAAACTCATGAGGAATTGTTTGGACTTGATCAGGCTTTAGACATAGAATTACAAAATTACTAAGTTTGGAAGATGCTTCTAAGATCATCAGACATAATGGAGCTTAGTAGCAGCTGTGTTTTCTTACTTACCAAAGAGCCAAGTGCACTTGGTCTTGTAAGATCTCCATTTTAAAACTTCACATAGTTTCATGCTTTAGACCTTGGTGAGATTACTCTTAATAAATTTGGTGTTGTTTCAAGAAGCACACACAGATCTCTGCAAGTTCTACTCCTTAAAGGAGGGTATTGTACCTAAATCTTAAAGCTCTGCAGCTGCACTGATTTAGATTTATCAGTTTCATGCATTAAAGAGCTATAATTATGAAAATATTAGTATTGTTGAATTCAGAGATCCATACAAGTTACCACAAGGACTTGGCAGAGGAGGATCTTGTACACCTTAGAGATGGAAGTTGGCCCCTTGCTGGGGAATGTAAATCTGTTGACTTGAAATCACAGAGGTTGAACTCCAGTAACTACTCTTTGGGAAAAGCATTTCTTCACAAACACTTACCTAAAAGCTGTGATTTGATCCTCCCAGATCCCACTCAGGTAAGTTATTATTTAGATAATGTGAATACGTAAATCCTTTTCCATGTGTCTTATCTTTGATATTTAAAAGTAGTTAGTGAACTGGAATATCTTGCAAAATGTTACTGTTAGCTAGGGAGTTACCAGAAGATTAGAGAAGAGTTTGCATAATACGTATGTTAAGGAAAATTTACTGAGCAATTACATGCAAAGTGGGTGGCTGAAGGAGAAAGAGCCTTTTGCAGCAGTTGGAGCTCTGTGTGCACAGCAAAGCTGGCAGAATGTAGTAACACCCTGAGGGTGAGGGGGGAAACTGCTGCACTGAAGTCAGTGATCTGTACCAGGTTAAGAAGTCCAGTATTACCTATGTTTGGCATCTAGGAAGAGTGTTATAATTGAATCCTAGTAGCATGTTTCAGCCTCTGATTGTGAGACCTAATTGTTTGGAGCTCAGACCCTGGTTGTCCCAGAAACATACACTCATTTTTCCCAAAGTGAAACGTATGTTAGCTTGATCTGCAGTTCTGAGAAATGGTCCAAGGGTCTTTAATGAGATAGCTCAGCTTTTGTTATGGCACAGCAGGAGCACAAACCACTTTGAATCATCCCCATACATGCTTGTGGAAATGTGACCAAGGTGTTTGAACGTAATAGAAGGTGAGGAATTGTGCAAAGCATTGATTGTGACAGCAGCTGCATCTGGCCCTTCACAATTCTGGTGTAATACGTGCAGCTAGAAGAGCTGATGGTTGGTGGGCTGGTTTAGCCCTGAGAGATCCTTCTCTTGGTCACACTCCAAGGATTACTACAGTTGCCTCTTTATTTTTATGAATTAATTTTCTTACTGTGGAAAGACTCAAGAAAAACCGTCAGTGACGGAGTCAGAGTTACCTGGTTATAAGTGTGGAAAACTGGTCTGGGATGCAAGGAGGTGCACATTTTAACTGTATGGCTTTGACTGTTGTTTTTTTGTCTTAATTAAGACTTACAGCTTTTAATGTTTTTCTTATTTTCAAATGAAAACAGGCAAAAAACTTCCTCCAAAAGTTATGAAAGTATTAATTTGCTCTGAGACATGCTAGTCTCCTTGGTAAGTTCATAATTGGGCAGAATTTTTTTAAAATGCATATTCTTGTCTCTCAGGTATATAACTACTTCATAACTGGTAAATCTGTATTCATATGTTAGGGTTTTTAAAGGCATATTATTTACACAATTCACTTGAATGGCTCCTTTGAAAGCTGTGTGGCTCTCTCATGTAATTATGTATTTAGTATGCCTTGCATCCATTGTTGGGATAGGGGAAAAGAAAAAAAACTATGCCCCACAAAATCTACTGAAAATAAATAATGAAAGAATATTCTCATTCCATTTATGGCAGCTTTTTTAGAAGTTGTATTATGTACTTTTTTCAGATAAGAAGAGCTACCAAAGCTAAAAAATGAAATATGTATGGCAGTTTTTTTAATTGCGAAAGTATACAAGATGCACTGGGAGTAATTTTTTTTAATACTTATATATATTTAATCAGAAAACACCTCTCAGAGCAGTCAAGGGAAAAATAAGAGATACCTTTTCATTTTTATGTGTATGTGAGAGGTTAAAAGAATGAAAAGTGGACCAGAGAAAGGATTCAAAATCACTTTTTAGCTGGAAGTAAATTTTTGGAATTGTTACTAAGTTTCATGAGCCCAACATTTGTAATGTAAATAGCAGCTGCCTTATCTGTTTCATGCAATGTGTTGCATTCTGTGGTGACAGGAATAGTGCAGACTGAACACAATGTGAAAGTGATGTATGTTATATTTTTGGCATTGGCTTGGTTAAGTATGTGGCCAAAAAAGTATAAGAGGAACTGAGTGAAATTGAAAAGTACTGAGGTTTGTTCTCCCATTTTTGTGGTGTATGATAAAAATAATTCTGAATATTAGAAATCCCAGTAAGATCTGAGAATGTGTTTGATAAAGGATTAAAATTCCTTGGGCGCATTTCCTGAGAATTAGGTTTTATAGAGCATGCAGAAAACAGTAGTGTGAAAGAGACTTTCAGGGAGAATTGATCTTGCCAGCCATCCCCTATTTGCTTTCTGAAGTAGTGATCTGTCTCTTCATATCAAGCTCATGTCTGGTTTACACACCTCTAATACCCTTCAGACCATCCCTTATGTTTTATCTGCTCCAGTTTGCACGGTAGAATTTCTAGGACCTCTTTTTCCCTCATGTCCTGGTTTTTGTAAGAGTTAGAAATTGTTATTGGTTTATCGTTAGAGTTCACCTGCATAAAGCACTGGATGCTATACTGGAGGGGAAATAATTCTGAACTAGGGAAGGACTGAAATAGATGTGGTTAGCATCTGAAATTAACCTTATGTGTACAGTTCACCAAACACCAGCCCTTGGGGAGAAAATTTGGTTTCCTCTTTGGCTTTGACACTAACTTGTGAAGATGTACAAAAATATATTAGACTGCCTGTAAATCAAAGGTGTTTTAAGTGCACAGGCTATCGTAAAGTTCAGTACAGGATTCATAGAGGGGTAGTAGGTAATACCTCAGTATTTTAAAATGTGCCACAGTTAGGGACAGTCATTCTGTACTACTATCTAATTAATTTCTCTGAAGTGACTATAAAGAAAATATCCTTCAACTATTGTTTGATTTTCTTTTTGTCCTTCTTGTTTTACAGTGAGCTCAGTATAGTCAGTTTATGCTTTCATCCCTGTGCACTATAGTTGTGAACTGTAGTAGTCCAATAACTTTTTTTTCCTGGTATAGAGCCACTTAGTTTTACAGGACAAGGTGATATATTTCTGACCTGTAACACAATTTACTAAAACTGTGTTAGTTACCCCTAGTATATTGTATTTGCTGAAGGACTAGAAGAGAACAAATTTGATAAGAAAAACCCAGTCTGAAATGGTATAATCTTGTAATGCAGTAGCAAATAAAGTAAATAACCAATTTTTAGCACTGGCAAAAATTTAGCCATTGAGTGTGTATTGAAATTTGTCTTTAGGACATCAGATAATTGGAAGAGAGGGTAGACTATTAGAGGCAGAACTACTGATGTAGTCAAAAAATGTTCTTGCAATATAATTACAAGAGTAATTGAATAGGTTAAAATACATCTTCCCTTCAGCTCATGGTTACTGTCCACTCAGCTCAGGCAGTGGCTGTGAATGCTTCCAGCCTATTTTAATTCAAAGTAAGGCAAACCCATTTTAATCACCAGTGGAGCAGCTGGAACCAGCCTCTGTCAGGAGGAGGATGCTGGTCTTGTTTGAAACTGTACGCCCTTTATTTATTTAGTGGGAAAATACATTTCAGAGTTCAGGGAGTGGGATTTTAAAATCAATTGGAAAAAGAAATTGTTGGGGTTTTTTTATCAAACAATTCCCTATTTTATGCCACTCAGTGTGTATTAAAGATGCTTAGCTTTTCTAAATAAAAAGCTTTGCATCTCCGAGTCTGAAAGTTGCGCAGACATCCGAGGTATTAATGCAGTTGGGAGTTAGGAAAGTAAAGAGATTGCATCCTGGCCCAGTACTTAGGAAGCAATACCAGCATTCCCATTTGGCTCTAGTCCAAGCACTGTGCCTCTGTATCTTTGTTTTGATGAATCGATGTAGATTGACTTGAGTTCAGGAGAGGATTTTGTCAGTCAGCTTTCAAGTCATGAGCGCTGAGGCCAGTCCCTTGTTTGTGGAGCTGACAGTACAAAAGTGAGTGTTTGACACGTGGCTTGCTCAGTGCATGGGGATAGAGGCTGTTGAGATTTTTCAGAGATCAGGCTCTAAATGAAGTTGTTCTGTTGGGTCACTCATCTGATTTACACACAAGCTGTTTCTATTGAAGCACCTGGGGCCTTTTGTTCAGGCTTGTGAATAAGCCTCTTTCAGTCACCAACAGTAATTTAGTGTCTGCTTCCTTCAATAGGTAAAAGGCAAATACGGGAATGACATTTCCTTCCACACTGTGCAACTTCACGCTTGTATTTTTAAGATAGGTAACAGAACTGTATCACTAATGTAGATTTTGTTATATACTGGAAGAGATTCAGAAATCATCTAAGGTATTGGTAGTTTTTTTACTTAGTGCTTCCTAACTCTGGAACAATTCTGAGCTGCAGGAGTGCATGGGTGAGGAATGATATCATCTTTGGACAGAGAGTTCTGCAGAATAGCCCTTCATTGTTTTCCTTTGTTATTGTGGCAGTTTTAGAGGAAGACATTTCATTGCCTCCTATGTTCCCTGGCACAACAGAGTACCCTACCTGCGGATTGTAATGACTGACTTCAGCTGTAATCTCGTGTAAACCTTGAGTCGACTTAAGCTTGCCTTTCCACTGACAGACTGCTCCTCATTTTTCCTGCCTCTGCACCTTTCCATGCTTCAGTCAGTAGAAATATTTAAAGTAACTTCTTTTTTTTACTTGTCAGTCTGTTTTAATGGCAGTCAGTTCTTTAAGTTCATTAGCACAACATGAAAACACTAGCCAGTCCAAGGGATGGGAAGGCTTGAGAATATGGAATAAATGATAGCTGCAAGTCTTGGATAACTCTGTATGAAACATAAAATTAAATCATCCCATATTTATTTTTACTATGTTATGAATCCTGGGATGGGTAGTGGTAAGCAGCTGATGCTTACCTAGTGGATTTGCTCTGCATCATCACAGGCACTGTGTAGTGAATATCCTGTTACTGTGACGTTCTTGGAAAATAATAAACAACTTTGATTTAAATGAATTAGACTGGTGAAATGCTTAACCATGAATGTTCATTTCATGTATTAATTTTTTTTTAAAGTAATTGTCACAACAGCTTTCAGTAGATGTAGTGATACACAATACATTGCAAAGAAAACATTGTTGGCATTTGGAAAGTTTTTTGTGTGTCGGAGTGTTTGGGAGGTTAGAATGGTGGACAAAAAAGTATGGCTCACTTTTGTAGCTTGTTACAATACTATGGCTGTAAATTTTTTGGCTTCAGGAGGGGCATTACATACAAGTTCATGTGATATGTATTACTTTGATGTACTCAAATTCTTGAGTTTCAGTATCTTTGTAAAGGGAAGGGTTGTTTGGTTGGGTTTTTTTAAAATGAAAATGCAGTGAGGAATGTATTTCAAGATATCATAAACTTCTGTTGAGAATGTTTCTATAGGTTATATTCCCCAGCAGTCTTTAAATACTATTTCTGGAGCAGCAGTGTAAATTGCAACAAAGTACAGCAAAGAATGTGGTGACAGACAAGGTTAATCTCTCTGTCTGTCTGCACAGGACCAGATTATGGATGTTGGTGATCACCTTTCTGCTCATTCAAAATGGGTTATGTTGCTCTTACATACTGCTTTAGTGCAAGATTGTGCAAGGTTTTCTAGCCCTCTCAAGAGCAGGAAGAAACGGTGGCTCAGAAGGCAGCTGTCATTTCATACCCATTCCAGCTGCCCTTTCCACTCAAATTTCCTCCCATCCCCTCTCCCTCTATTAAAAAAAAAAAAAAAAAAAAAAAAAGCAGGGGCAGGATTGCAAAAAAGAAGAG